>PVJH01005134.1:0-115999 GCA_004026705.1 Nesogale talazaci
CCCCCCCCCCCCACCTGGGATAACAAGAAATAGGTCTCAAAAGGGTCAACCTCTCTCTGCCACACTCCAGCCTACCCCTCTCTGAGAACCATGATAGAAAGTGGTCATCTGACCATCTTTTAGAGGTTGAAATTGCAAAAACAACGTCAATAAACATCTTCTACTGCTATCTGGTAACTTCCAACTCCAAGTGATCCTAAGTAGGGTTTCTGGCACTGTACATCTCTATGGGAACAGAGTCTCTTTCTCCCAGGGTGGGTTTGAACTACCAACCTTGCTTTTGCAGCCCATGCTTACTGGCCAGCCCCACCAGGGCCCCTTACGGCAGCAACAAAACAGTTTTGCTGTTACACTTCTGCCTCCTGAAACCTTGTGTGTTTCAGAGAGGAATGTTGCCCCATAGGGTTTCCAGGTGTTAGGATCAATCAGAAGTAACCTGTCACATCTTTCTTCCAAGTTACTTCTGGGTGGATTAGAACGGCCTAGGAGGGGTCCTCAAACTTTTTAAACAATTCATTGTCCCTCAGACTGTTGGAGGGCCAGACGATAGTTAGAAACAAAACAAAACAAAACAAAACAAAAAACCTATGAACAAATTCACTGCAGGTCCAGAATAAATTGGCTGCTTATCAGGAAGGGAGCAGCTGCAAAACACCTGGCCAGCAGGCCGGATAACTGTCCTAGGGGGGCCGCATGTGGCCCACAAGCCATAGTTTGAGAACCCCTGCAACCTCTCAGTTAGTAGCTGAGTACTTGTTTTCACCATCTGAAATCCTTAGGTGGGGCATAACACCTTTGTAGCAGGCTATGCCAGCATCAAAAGAAGAAAGAAAACAATGAAGAAAAGCAAAAGAACAAGAGTCTTGCCTGTAGTAAAAAATAGGTTCGCTTTGTCAAACTTTTGTTTCAGAATTATACATTTGTATGTGCAGGCACTTGATCACAGTGTAAGCTTATTCTCCAGGATAAATTATCATAAAAAAGTTTGAGAATTCCTATGTTAATCTCTGTTCATTATACTTGCACATGTTAATTTGTTAGGACCCCATAAGACTCTACTGTCCAACACCAGAACCTACCATGCCTCAGAGACCCCGTTGCAACTCTCTTTTTCAAATGGATCCTGTTGGTGGCGTATATTTACAAATTTTGAATTATCCTGTGAAACTTGTCTGTGTTTGCCTGTATGCACTTATCCAAATTGTCAAGGTCACCTTGAACTGGATTTAAGTTCACAAAATCAGATGTTAGTGACAAATATAATCGGAATAGGCTTTAGTCTAGCATTTAAGCCACTAGCTGCAATTGTGTAGGCCTGGCAGAGTTCAGCTCTCAGGAGGCGGGTTCCCCTGTCAGGCAGCACCATTTATCTGTGGCTCCTCAAATTCTGTGAACATGAGAACTGCTTAACTGCAAGTCATTTCTCAATTGGGCTTCCCCCTTCACTGCCTGTCTCTGAGCCCATTCTGTGGAGAAGTTAGACCTCTGTCCAGGATGCTTTGCTTTAAATCAAGGTTGTTCAGCCCATAGCTGACTTCTTTGGATTATGTGTGGACCACACCTCACAGCCACAGCCACTAATAAAACCACGACCTGGGGGAATCTGGCAGAAGGCCGAGCAAATAAAGTAGCTGACAGCTTCATCTTAGTGAAGTTGTAAGGATTGGAGCTCTGCTAGACTTGTAGGTCTCGATTAGCCATCAGTTGAGCCATTAGACAGAAATTATGGCAAGTTTGACTTCTAGTAGAAATTAACCTTGCCAGCGGTCCATCAAGATCATTTGTCTTGGTCCTCTACTCACTTATGGCTAAGACGTCAAAGTCTGCCACACAGAAGGATTTGCGTTTTTCACATGATACTGAGCATAATCAACCGGTGCTGGCATGACCTCAGGCTAGGGAAGGAACTCTCCCAGGAGCTATTTTTCCACCACCATCCTGATCTAATCTCAGATAGATGTAAGGATGGATGACAGGGAGAATTCAGAGCAGCCGCTTCCACATTTCCCTTTCTATTTACAACCTGCTGCAATAATGGAGAACAGAATTACAATTTTCTTATCAATGCCCATAAATCACCATATCCACAGGCATCCATACTCTATAAAGCACATACTACACATACCATACTTGTGAACACACACATACATGCCCCCATGGATACATGCATACACATGGCATACATGCCATACAAAAGATGTGCACATATTCACCACACTCATGCATGAGTCATACAGACACACGCAAAATACCACATACACACGTAGATACTATATACACATACTCTGATATTTTAACCTTTCTCAATTTTTTCATGGCTACAAGATGATGGTAAATCGACTTAGCATCCTAGAAAATAAGACATCCCAGACAGACACTTCTCTCTTCTTTTCTTTGTCTCTTTCTTATCTTCATGAAGGAAGAAAGCACAGAAATTTTCAAACATATGTTCTAGGTTATATTTTTGCTAGTAGTAAATTGGAGAACAAAACTTGTTTTCTATTTTGTTTTGCTTTTTGCCTTAGGGTCAAAATAAAATCTCAGCCCTTCATAGGCATGTGCTTCAAGCAGGGGTGTGTGTGTGGGGGGGGGTTGGCTGGAATTCAGATTCAGAGCTGGTGTGGGGCCTGGGCATCTGCATTTTGAACAAGCCTTCGTAGGAGAGCTGTGCCGCTGGGTGTGGACCGCCTCCCGTGCCCCTCAGGGCAACACATTTTCCAAATATGGCCACTTTGGGGATTCATCTCAGATCCACTGAAATCAGAGTGTCCACAGCTGGGCCTTTGGGGCTCTTTTTTTTTTTTTTTTTTAAAGAAATCTCTCTCAGTGTTTGTGAGGACCACTGAGATGTGGGAACCGTCGCTCCATCTCCTTCTGCCTTTTGATTGGATTTTCACACTGTGGGAGCAAGGGAGAAAGAATGAAGCTCTGGAATGAAGTCGGCCAGATGCAGACATCATGGCTACAAGGCCACAAGAGGGGTCTGGCCTAGCTGGGTCTGAGAATGAATAAGCCTAACAGCAGAGTTGAGTAAGCATTCTGAGCTCTGTTTTCGAGAGGGGGTGATCATAGTAGTGAATAAAAGAAAGACAAGGAGGGGGTGATAGAGATCCTAAATCCAATTAGAAACCTATTATGTCACCGTCAGATGGTCTACTTTGAGTTTCTAGGGGGACAACGAAGGTTGCAGGTAGAGTAAGATGTTCATCTAGTACTGGGAATGGAAGATCTCAACAAGGGTAATGCAGCTCTTAGACCAGGACCAGGAGAGAGCAGAGATACAGGCCTCCCAGGCCATGGACCAATTTCTCTTCCAACTTTGTGAATGCTACCACAGCAACAATGACTTGATATCAGATTTAGTGCCAATTTCTGGATTAAGGATAAATGGGGTGCTGTTTGATAATGTGAAGCTCTTAACCAGACTTAAATCTCCTACCCACCAAGCTGAGCTGTGAGAGTTTATGGTTTATGCCTGGGGTACAGTTCAAAGTCATGCACCCCATGAATGCTTGATAAATGCTTGTTGACTGACCGATTTTACCTCACCATGAAAGCTGAGTGCATTTTCTATAATCATGCCAGATACATTGGAACCCAAAAGCCCAGGGTGGGGAGTTTCACCCACCTCTTATCCTTCTGCAAGAACTCTTGGAGCTTCTAATAAATATGCTGATCAAAACCTGCATCAAAGAGAAAATGCATTTCCATATTCCCAGTTTCCTTCATGATCAGAGAATGGATCAAAGAGAAAGCACATCTCTATATTCCCATTTTTCTTTGCATTCCTGATTTGAAGGACAGAAAGGACTCACATAGGAATTGACCAAGGGGATACAAGCCCATTTAGGGGCAAAACCCCATAAAAGCTCAATGTATCAGTATTTTTTCATTCTTTCCCCAGATGCACTTGTAGGGCTTTAAAAGAGTGTCTTAAGTCTTTTACTTAATCTATCCTGTGTTATTGAAAGGTGATAACAATCTATTTTTACAGTTTGATATTTGAACTGAAAAGGGAAAAGTATGCGCTTTAATACCATACATGATGATATATTAATTTTTATTCATAATGGCTAATTTAAAAACAGTATTTTAAGATGTCATTTGTGACTTAGATCTAACTAAGATGAAAATGAATTTGCTTCTTTTAATTGAAAATGTTCTAAGATCCATTTCAAAACTGACTCACTTCCTTGGTTGTTTAATTGATAGATGAGGCTGTTTGAAGGCTTTAATTGTTGACTTTTCTCTCAACATTTTTCATGCTATTTCTTTTTGTTTTAGTTTTACCAACCCAGAAGTAAGAACCATGCTGTGAACAGTAGTTTTCCTAACAACTTTAGTGAGAATTAAAGAAAAAGTGTGCGGCGGTATTTGTTTGAACAGCTTATCTAGGATTATAATATTAATGTTTCTGCTTTCCTTTTGTGAAGGTGCTATTGACCCTAAAACAATCTTATTACACATTTTAAAGAAACTGCCTCCCCAGAAAACAAATAAGCTATGTTCCGTCACAGTTCCAATTACACAAAGGGATTCAGAATAAACTTCAATATATTAAACTATCTTATTCCAGTAGCAATTTATTGACTATGGTGAACTGAAATAAATACAACTTCTTAATCTGTGAAATGTAATTATTCATACTGTTACTAAAATGACTTCTAAATACTCTCCTTATGAGGAAAAAGGGAAAGAGATAGAAAAAGGATGGGACAGGGAGAAAAGGGCTAAGGAACAAGTCGCTACAGATATCTAAATTCTTTTAGGTACAGATATCTATGCTTGTTTGCTACCTTTATGTGAATCAGCTTTTTCTCTTGTGGCCACCCCACCATTTTCCAAGACTTAGGTTGTTTTAGGTACCATTGAGTGGGTTCCGTCCCCGAGCAGCCCTTTGCCCAAAGGCACAGGCTGGTGACCCAGTCCTTTGCCATCATCACAATGGATCTTCTGTGTGAGCCCACTGTTACAGTCATTGTGCCAATCCATCTCATCGAGGCTCTTCCTAAGGCTTACCTTCTAGATTAGCAAGGTATAAAATCAATTGGTAACTGAGATCCATATCAATTCTGCCATTCTATGATTCAGTGCAATAAAATCAGTCTCAGAAAGTTCATACAGATTTTCTCTTGAACTTTTGAAAGCCAGGGTTTTTAGAGCTCCCCCACCTTCTTCTGTGGTCATGTAAAATGATCCACAACTTTCACAAGGAGATTTGCAAAGGTGATCATAGCCCAGAGCTGAAAACTTCAGAGTCTGCAACATGATCACTTGTCCTTTTCTTGTAACTCAAAGAAACCTCACTTACTTGAAGTTTCTTGACACTTTACAATATGGGCACCTGGTACTAAATTCACCTCATCAAAGCTCATTTATGCCTGCCTTGCCTCTGTCTGAAGCCCACCAAGCACACTTTCTCCCTCCTTCAGCATAAGCAGCAGCAGAAAGCTCTTTCAGGTCTTTCAAGTCCTAGTTCTTCACTGCCACTCATCACTGATAAATGTTTGAATCTAGCACTTCATGTGGGTTTCCATAGCAATTCACATCATCAGCTCCTCATTGCAAAATAAGCATTCTTGGTACCATACACATAAAGACATAGGCATGATTTTTATTCAAGTATAACTCTTGTAAGATAAAACACACAATTCATGAAATTTAACTGAAATACTTTAAGGTATACAGCTTCTTGAATTGGCATGTGTGGCCACGATCCAGATCAAGACAAAGAAAATTTCCAATATCCAGATAATTCCTTAATACCACACCCTAATCCTTGTAACATACAATTCAAAACACTGTCCACATGTTTCAAAGAGTCTTCCATCTCCAACATTTGGTCATGTTGTGACCTCCTAAGATTGTTGGATTTTCTACATGTCCCTCTTTGGCCCATTTCCTTCCAGATGGATAACCAAACGCACTAAACTCACTGCCATTGAATGCGTTCTGCAGTGGGTTACATATTGGGTTCTTAAACCCAAGGTGAGTCATTTGAAATCCCTAGCCACTTTGTAGGAGAACAATGAGGCTTTCTACTCCCATAATGAATGATAACCTTGGGAACCCACAGGGTATCAAGTCCCTACTGTAGGCTATTTTCTTGAACTCAATGTTCATGATCTCAGTTAATCTCAACCATAATTTATTTGCTTTTGTAGAGCTCTGCTAATATTTCTTTCAAATCCTTATCTTCTCCAAATCAGATGAACTAGCAGTTGACATTGTGTTGATTTCAACTCTTGGTCACCCATATGTTTCAATGTGGAACTGTGCTCCATAGATTTTAAATTATTCCTCTTTTAGTCAATTGTCAGGCCCTTCTTTCAATTACCTCTGTGTGGGCTAGACGGTCCATTTTTTCAGTATCACATGAACTATTTTATATCAACAAGATATTATGTACAACTTATTCCTTGAGGAAGCATTTCTGATCATAACAACAATGGTTATTCCTTACTAGATGACTGTTGTATAAGTTCCACAGGGCCATGTGTGAGAAAAATGCAATGGAGTTTAGGTTCCCTTCAATATATCAGGAAGAGATAGCATTTCCAATAACAATTATAGACCATAGTGAAAAATAATCATCTCCATGGTACGAATGAAGTTCCCAGAGGTTTAGGGCTATGCCTGGGATTCTTCATAAAATGAAGGGCCTTTTAATGCTACACCTTTTCTTTTGTGCACTACATTAATTCATTTACTTAACAAAATGAGTTGAGCTACTACTGCTATGTGATGAATGTCATTCTGCACACTGGGGCTAGAGCTGGTAAGAAAATACAACATTTTTGGTGAGGGGCTTATAGAATAGTTGGAAAAGGCAATAAATAAATGTACAAATAAATAATTGAGCAATAAAACCACACCCCAAATAATATGAGAAGTGAAGCATATAGTATTGTTAGGTTTACAGAAAAATAAAGGATTAGGGAGAAGGGTTGTGAGAATACGCTGGTATGAATATTTTAAACCAAGATCCAAGGTGTGCCTTGCTGAGAAAATAGTTATCAAGTCTTGAAGGAGATGAGGTAGCCAGCAACTTGGTTCACTGGGAGAAAACATTCCGGGGGAGGGGCTATAGAGTAGAAATTCGGAGGTAGGAACTGTGAGTGCAATCCTGGTGACTGGGGAGGGATGGGAAGGAGATAGGATGGAAGCAATAGGAAATACAGTCACATAGGGTGGAAAGAAGTGAATCAGGACCCTTTACTCTTAAAAGGCCCAATGCAGATTATGTGGAGACTTCTTGATTGCTGGAAATATGTTGACCCTTTCTTATAGATATTATTAGGAACTGCTGTGGTATAGTGATTACATGTTGGGCTGCTAAGCACAAGTCCCAAACCAGCAGCTGCCTCTTCAGTCGAAAGATAAGACTTTCTACTTCAATTAAGTGCTAGAGTCACAGGAACTCACAGGACAGTTCTACCTTGTCCTGTAGGGTCTCATGAGTCAAAGGCGGCGGATTTGGTTTGATGGAGATATCAATTCAGAAAATTGCAATGCATGTGTGTAACAGTGTAGTCTTAGAATGCCAGATCTTTTGTATGCTTCTATGGTTCATTTCCCAACTATATTATGAACTTTTTAAAAGCAAAATGATAGCAGCTTTGTTTACTTACTTTTTCTTTTTTTGAAGGTAGGGGGTGTTTCTCTGAAACTCCAAAATGTTACCCAAAAGAAGGCTACACAAAAAATACTGCCAATTCCAACAACCTCTTATGTCCATAATGTCTCTGGTATCAATCATTTCCTGGCAAATACTGTCAGGGTCTCAGATCCTAAAAAATTCACTAAGTTTCAAAGCATGTCTGTGTAGATATGCATTGCCATAGCTGCATTTCTGGTGATAATTATTCAATACCTCAAAAAAAAACCACATTAAAGCCTAGCACTCTTCTCCATAGAAAATTTCTAGCTGTCTTACACCAACAACTATGTGCATTATGTTATGAACACCACACATAGACAAGATCAGTGATACTCTAATTGTGGGATGTGAGTTACAAAGCACACCACCAGAAATAAAAGAGTGATATGATGCTTCATTTTTCAACAGGCAATGGCCAAGGATTATGAGAACACATTACACTAATTGCCAGCACACCGTGCCAATGTAAACCAAAAATAGAATACATTTGAATACAGGCATCTATCCGAGACTTTCATAAGTGTGACCCACAGAACATGAGCAATTTATTTGCTGAATAACGTAACACACATTGGCTGGTGGCGTAGTGTTTATGTGTTGGGTGGTGATCCATATGGTCAGTACTTTGAATCCACCAGCAGCTCTGCAGGAGAAAGACTGTGCTTTCTATTCCTGTCATGAGTTGCTATCTTGGATACAGAAAGAGGGTCACTATGTGTCAACATTAACTTGATGGTGTTGGTCTACTAATATGCCAAACTTGGAAATGCAATTATGACCAAAACAGACAAAGTCATTGCCATCATGGAACATCCATGAATCAAATTGTCTTACAGGGTCACTGTAATACATTTATTTGATAAGGATGGGGTGAACTACTGTGACGAGAGCCTATAAGGTAGGAATTTGATCAATCAGAGTCAGACTTATGAGAAGAAGTAATCAGGAAGTTGACTGCATAGGCAAGGGGTAGACAAAGCTTTCCGGAGAGAGAAGGTGGTATGTGAAGGTGGAACCTGGGTGGTACCTAAGGTTTACCTCGAAGATTAGACATCATGAAACAAAGGAGAGCCACTTGGAAGGGACGATATGTCAGGGTGCAGAATAGCACTGATGAAACACTCAATTATCCTTCCCTTATTATTATGATCTTAGTTCTGCATCTTTAATCTTGTTAGACCCGTGTATGTGCATGTGTACAATTAAGCTCATTTGATACATAGAATCCAAGGTAGATACACCCTTCAAAAATAGTGATGGGAGAAAAGATTCCCTGAGGACACAGAAAGAGTGGGGGGAGAAGTTGGGGAAGAGGGAACTGGCAGCAATGATGGCTGTATAACCCCACTCAGGGGAAACAAACAAAAGCATTCTAGATGAACAGATACATTGGATAGAGTAAGATATGGAACATAATAATAATAATAGTAATATTAAAACTTTCTGTGGGGGAGCAGGAAGGAGGTAGGGCATTAAGGGGAACTGATAGCAAAGGGTTCAAGAAGAAAGATAATGTTTGAAAAAATGATGACAGCAGCAATTGTACAATTATGCTTGATCTTCTTGAATTATGGATGTTTATAATTTTTTGATGTTTATAATTTCTTAAAAGCTACCCTTAAAATGATTTTGAAAGTAAATTGCTGTAATACAATAGAAAGAACCTCTTAGAAAAAAAGTAAAGAAAAGAAACAGATGAGAATTTTAGAGATAACATGCAGGTAATTCATGCAGGTGTTCCTGGAGAAAGGTAGTGCAGGGTGATGGGTGCAAGACTTCTCTCCTTGCTTCCCAGGGTGTGTCTTCCAGGTCAGTCCTCCACTATTAAAACCTGGATTCTGTTGGATACTTGGAATGCCAGAGTGGCTGCCTCTTTTCTTCAGAGACAGGTAAAATGATGTACAGAACTGGACAAACATCAAGATCATATTAGAAAATCAGTGAGGTTTTATGATGCGGATGGTGGTGGTGGAGGAGAGAAAAGGTGGAGTGTAAAGGATTTTCTAACAGGAAAGGACTCTAAGAAAAACAAGGCCCTTCTCATACCACACTGAACACTATAATATTAAAGTGGCTAATGTACTCTTTAAGAGTTGGCAAAATATTATTTCTTTTGAAAAGCATATCATTGGGCCTATTATTATGACTACTTCTCACAGCTAAAATTAATATTTTGAGGAAAGTGGTAGTGATTTAAATCAAAAGGCTATACTGCGAGGGTTTTTATGCACCTTAAGGAGTCCTGGATTATTTGAATATTACTACTTTGTGCTAATGGACCATCATCCTGATTTAGCTTACAAAACATTGAGCAATCAGTGTAAAAAAACACCTAGTTATTCTATTCTTAAAGATTTTCTGTGCAACAAATCTGAGACCCTGATGATATTTATTCATTACATTTTTAATGATATATCAGGTTACCATAGCAATTCTTGTTCCCTGGAAACTTCTGTCTTGCAATACACATTTACTGTATGCTGCATTAACAGGCTGATCCTATTGTCTGAGCTGTCTTCTTAGATCTAGTAATGTGGACCTATTTCAAAATGTCACCCAGGGACAACTTTTCTCTATCTATCTATCTATCTATCTATCTATCTATCTATCTATCTATCTATCTATCATTTATCTATCTATCTATCATTGGTCAGCATTGTACATACATATATATACATACACATGCATAGAAAGTTAATTTAGGACTGGAGCTATTTGAAAATGTTAAGTAGTTATATATATGTGTGTGTGTATATACACACATAATGTTAATTTAGCGATGTAGTTTATTGTAAGGAAAGAGTTCACCTTCAAATAACCCTTCTACCATGATATTTTTCTTGATTTCTGTAAGCAATCATTTTTATTACTACACTTAGAGTTTACACCTTTCAGTGTAATTATGAAATATGTTCTTTTTATATAATTCATTAATTCTTTTTATGTTTTCATGTAGATTATGTGCTATGTAAATCAGAGGTCAAGAATAATATTTAATTTGTATTCTGCTCAGTTTCTGATACACTGCCATTTTTCTAAAATTAACCCAGCTCAAAACTCACTGACATAAAGCTGATTCTGACCCAGGGCAACCCTCTTAGATAGGGTGGAACTGCCCTTGGGTTGCTGAGGCCATACCTCTTTACAGGAATAGGAAGCCTCGTCTTTTCCCATGGCATGGATGGTCATTTTGAACTTTGTGGTTAGCAATGCAGTCCAAAGCATAACTTCAGAGCTCCTACAGTTAAGAAGTAAAACAAAATTTTCATCAAGAAGTGTGTTGGTCATTCACTTGTTCACTGGTTGGTTCATTCATTTATTCAACAAATATTAACCAGCACATCCATTGAGAAAGGCATGAAGTATAGGCTGGGATAGGGCACCATGGTTAACAACAGACTCATCCAGTTAGTACTAATCATGGCTTCAGTTACTACTAATAATAGTACATAGTACTTGTACTTATTCCTTGTATTTATTGATGATTATTTAACAAAAACTATGTTAAGCACTTTACATACATTGTCTCATTTTGTTCTCAAAATGAATCTCTAAAGATCTACTGGTAATGAGCTCGACTATTCAGAAAAAGATACATTCACTGAGTAACTCACCACAATTTGACTTAACTCATCAAAGATCACAAAGCCAATAAGTGGTAGAGTTGGGGTTTAAAATTAAGCAGGTCTGACTTTGCTGCCTACTGTCTGTCTATTCTACTCAACTGGGGGTTAATAGGAATAGTTCCAACATACAGCAAGACCACTACAAAGGAAAGAAAGGGAAAAGCAAAGTATTGGGGGTACTCAAGAAAGAAGATAAGATGATTGCTCACAGGCCTCAGATAAAGCTGAGTGGAAGAGCTGGCCCACAAGACCAGAAAGTTGGATGGATCCTTGAACGGCTGATGACGAAAACAGAATTTCAGCTGCTAAAAAGAGCAGGAGTCAATGCACTTCCTCCATTGCAGAAATCCTTATATCTTATTTATTTGGTTTTCAGAGAAACAGGGCAAGTGAAATAAGATTCAATAAAAGTGTTGAGCAATATGCAAAGTGCTTGCATTTAGCTTGGCAGGAAATGAGGAGTCAGTAATAATTTAAACAGGGAAGTTCTTTAGGGTGATTCATTGGGATGCATATTAAATTACAGAACTATCGAGGGGATCGTTGTAATAGTGAAAAGCAAGAGGGAATAACAGATTGAACTTGGATGACAGAACTAGAAGTGCAGTAAGGAAGTTAGGAAAGATGCTTTTTTAAAAATATATGGAAAAACTTTGGTGTGACTAGAATGGTGGTAATGTTATTATTAGAAATAGGAAAATAAAAACAAAATAGAAATTAGATTTTGACAGTACCCAGAGTTGATTATAATTTTGATTTAGTTATAGAGTAGAGTCGGAGGTATTGATGAGAGGTTGGAGAAGTTGAATCGGGAGTAAAGACAGATTGGAGATTGATGTCAATTGAGAAATCTAACTTATCATCAAAATCCTGGTTGTGAGAGGATCATCATACAAATGAGGGCAGAGAGGGTGAGTGAGTTAGTAAATGAGTGAGTGAAAAAGAACTTTATGAAATTCCCATCAATTCACATAATGCCTGGCATGCAGAGAACTCCAACAAAGATTTTTTTTGCATACATGGAATGAGAAGAAAGATAATCAAATGGTCAAGAGAAGAGCAAGGAAGAGATAACTTCAAGCCTGAGAATGGTCCACATTGACGAACTGTATGAAGAAATCAACTAGGGTATTGGGAGCTGAGAAAATTTGGTGGTCAGGACAGAGCCTGACAGAGCCTGTGGAAGAATTAGACGAAGGATGAATGAGATAAGGGATGGGAGGTAAAGCATTTGTTTTGTTAGACTAAGGCCAAAGGGTCAAAGTTGAAAACAAGTGAAATCAACATGTTAGGGGCCATCAGCATAAATACTACCATTAAGGAGGTGCTGGCAGGAAGCAAGATAAAGAATTTACTTATACATAATTCACTCTGGGTAGCCATGAGTCCTGCCTTTTGACCTAACATTAAGAGGAAGGGAGGAGCAGAGGCAGAACAAAGACCTTAAAATACCAATGAGTAATAGTAACTGATTTCCTTCCTTGAACAATAGATTCAAGGCCAAATGTGTTAGTCCAGGTAGACTAGAGAAACAAATTCATAAACACTCATGTGTGTATAAGAAAGAAGTTTGTATACAAGAACAATTGAACATTGAGAAATCTTCCTAGCCCAGTGCAGTTCAAGGTCATATGTCTGATATTAGCCCATATGTCCTATACCAATCTATAAGTCCACTTCAGACTCACGAAGCACCAGGACAATCAAAGACCAGTGGGTGCAGTCTTGTGTATCCAGTGGTGGTAAGAGCATTTCAGCACAGGCAGGAGTCTCTAAGTGGCTTTTCTGGCTTCAGAGGTCTGGTTCCATCAGGGTAAACCCATGTGACTTCTCTTCCAGGCTATCTCACAGGGAGTCAGCCTTGTGTCTTGCCAATCTCTGACTGAGTAGTGAGTCTCTCACCTTCAAGGGGAAAATAAAGCCAAATTTCTCAGAATTCTCAGAAGACCATACCCAGAGGCTCATTGACTATTTGCAGATTGACAGACTAGACTCCACCCCTACACTTTTAATCCTCAAATTGACACCAGATTATGTGATTGCAACACTAACCAAAGGGTAGTCTTATTGAGGGAGCTTCTGAGGAAATGATAGCGTACTGAAAAACCTCATTTAATTTTTTTTTGATTTTGGTGAAAGCATATATTAGAGATGGCCTCAAAAAGTGAATGAAAAGGAAATGAGATATTTTTCTAAAAACTTTTGGAAGTTCTTTCCTATACCACAGGATTTTTCATTTTACATGTATAATCCAGGGGAATTAATGAAATTTAAAATGTTGCACCCACTATCATGACAATCATTCCAGTCACCCCCAAAGAGATAATTTGTTCTCATTAGGTAATAATTCCTCATTGTAACTAAGTTTTTGAGACAAAGACAGGTCAGATTTGTCTTGGATTGAATGAGTACTCCACAGCTCAATGGAAGGGGTGGCTGAGAAATATGAAGAATAAGTTTGGGAAAAAATCCCCACCCCATTTCTGGGATAAAAGTATCCCACAGAAGTGTCAGAATCACCAATCCAATATTAAAAAGTCCCCTATCATTAAAGGTATTATACACTTCATTTTTAGTGGGCAGTAATGAATGCCATCTGCTGAGCCTTGATAAAACACAACATAAAAGTAATATTCTTTTCCCTTGCAGTTCCACACTTGTGATCTTCTTTATAAAAACCTATCATTTAGTTTTCTTTTCACTGTTGAAGCTCTGATGGTGATCTTCATCATTTGTAATAATTTAACTGAATAGAACTTGACTTTGATTGACATAATCAAGATCTGAGGTGTATTCTACACTACTTCTCCCTTCTTTCTACTTCCTCCCTGAACATAAACATGATGAAAAGGTTTGTAAGGAAACAAATGTTTATGATGTCAATGAGAAGGGGAAAGTATTGGGTTCCCTTTCTTGTCTCAACAACAGCAGCAGGAATAAAGTGTGCATAAAGTGTGAGAATTCAGTTGATGAATTTTAGAGGGAGAGAAAGAACAAGAAAGCAAAAACAAACCAACAAAAACTACAGAAGAGAACACCGAAGTGTGATGCTAAATAGGAAAGGTCCTGGAAAAAGAGGAAGAAATATTGGTTGTAAGCACAGATGAACAAACTAAACTTGGTTTCTGATATTCATCTCTTGAGTCTATAATCAAATTGGCCATTCTCAAGACACTGGTAAAAGGTTAGGACAAGCACCCTTTTTGAAAAATATATTATTTCTCATGAACACTCAGAAAGAGCATTTAGTTCCAGAACTGGATTAAAATTAGAATGGATCTAATTGCACAAAATCTGAAAGTTTGTGTTTGAGACTGGAAAATCTGGTGTTAGAGTTTTAAACCAGTTAAAACACAGAGTAGTGCAGGAGATAGAAACAAAAGGGTTGGCTTTATTAGCCATTACCAGAAAGTCAGTTCTGATTCATGGCGAACCCTTTGTGAAGTCCGGGTGGAACTGTGTTACAATGTCAATGATTGACTCTTTGGAAAATAGACCAGGTCTCTGCACATACTTAAAATTCCAGTCTTCTGGCTAGCATCTGTTCATGTCAACTACTAGTAATATCTTGGGTCACAAAAGGCTTCAAGCTTCAACTTTCCACTATTCAAATGGCAAAGTTTATATATATGTATACATATATGTATACATATATGTGTGTGTATACATACACACACATACATATATAAACATGTTCATGGGTACAGAAAAGAGCTGGCAACACAATGAATCCAGGACAGAAAACCCCCTCAGGACCAATATGGATAGTAGTCATACCGAGAGGGAAATGGGAAGGTGGGGGAAGAAAGAGAGAACCAATCAAAATGATCAGCATATATCCCCCTCCCAGGGGGATTGAAAACAGAAAAAGGGAGACAGTGGTCAATGTAAAATGTGAAAAATAATAATAATTTATAAATTATCAAGGGTTCATGAGAGAGGATGAGGGAGAGGGGAAATGAGCTGATACCATGAGCTCAAGTAGAAAAAATGTTTTGCAGATGATTGTGGTAACATATGTACAAATGTGCTTGACACAATGGATGGATGGATGGTGTGGTGGTCATGTGCTTATGTCAATTTAATGATTGAGATGTAGGGATGGAGTTTAGCCTGTTAATCTGGAGATAGCGATTGAGTAGCCAATGAGGCCTCTGGTGGGCATGGCTTTCTCCTGAGACTTCTGGGAAATCTCACGGTATTTCCCTCAAGGAGATGAGAAGCTGTCTCCCCAGTTGTTGGGAGTCAGTCTCTGAGACAATGAACTATGGACAAGACAAGATGGCAGCGTTCCAGGAGCTGGAGGAGCCAGGGGAGAAACCACGTGACCTTACCCTGACGGAATCAGACCTCTGAAGCTGGAGAAGCCACATGGAGAGCCCTGCCAGTGCTGAGTTGCTTCTACCACCACTGGATGCTATTGACAGACCCTGAGCCCTGGAAGTGAGGAGCCATAGGGAGACCCCTGTCAGTACCGGGATTCTCACCTACTGACCTGTGACTTCATGAGTCGGAAGGAAATTTTGTAGATTGTCATCGGGCATATGGGCTAATATTGGACTTATGACTTTGAACTGGATTGGGTTGGGAGGCTTTCTCAATGGCCCATTCCTCTTGTTTATAAACCTTATCCTTATATTCATATGTGTGTCTATGAATTTGTTTCTCTAGTCTACCTGGACTAACACAGATGGGTTGTGATAAGAGCTGTAAGAATCCCCAATAAGATGATTAAAAAAAAAAAACCTTTGTGCATCTTTTTGCTTTAATTTGCACAAACTATGAGAGCCACAGCTCCAGAGATAGTGAGTGATATCAGCAGTAAAACTTAAAGGAAAACCATGTTTTTTCCTGTTAACATCATATAGTTAAAGAAATCATTGTGAAATTTGAATCAGGCTTCTGCTTATCTGATTGGGCAGCTGAATACAACATGGAGGCGTCAACATTATCAATATTTTGGAGGGGGCGGGGTGGGGGAGGGCATGTGATTAAAGTGACTAATGTACTGAAAGGTGTGAAATCATTAACCATGAAACGAAGAACTGAGATCATCGAAGAGATAGCGTTATCTCAGACCGTGACACGTGAAAAAGTTGACTGCCTCAGTGGTGAATGTATTTCGTGTAATGTTGGGGCCACAGAGGCAATTATTTGTCTTCCCCTGATTTCATAGGAGGAAAACAGGTTCAGCTCTCAAACTTTTCAGGGTCTGATCGTGAATTTGGAATGAGCTGAGTTGGCAAACCTCGGTATCCCAGTATTTGCACCTTCCAGAGACTCCTTCCCGGGGTTGCTGTGCATCAGCAGTAGACTGACTCCTTCTCAGGCCAGACACTAGAAAGATCACCGAGTCACTGACAACATAGTCCATTGCACATTTTCCTTGCAACCACTGTCGAGCAGAAGGGGTGCTCACAGTCTCAGAAAAGAAAACAAAGAGGAAGGTATCCAGCCACAAGACAAGCTGTCCAATCTCAATACAGACAAGTCACTGAATAAGGAAGTCAAGAAGAGAACCCACTGATGTCACAGAACCCTCCTTCCCTGCCACCACTCAACCTAGAATACAGTCGACATGTCCCTGAACTTGAGCTAGGGAACAACTACTGCACAGCTATGTTCTTGATGTGCCTCTTTACTGCAGAGGTGCTTATTAACTCAAGTGACCATCAGATTCAATTTCCAGGAAGCTAGGTGCATTTAAAAATTTCCTTATGTATTACTCCCTTGTAAAAGAAGGAAGTGGTCAAAAGTCACTGTGTATCAATTTCTGCCAACTGATATATTTTCCTTTTAGTCATGATTAAAAAACAAACAAACATTGACTTATCTGCAAACACTCAACAAGAGTCATATTCTACATGAAAATGTCCTTTACTGTCTGTGGAAACTCTGGATGATCTGCCAGCCCTGGGCCCATGGTTCAAAATCTTAACATTCACTGAGTTCAGTTTAGTTCTGGTCATCTTCTCAACTTCTTTACTCGGTGACTTGTCTGTACAGAGATTGGGCAGCATGGCTTGTGTTTAGGTACCTTCCTCTTTGATGTCTTTTTCTGAGCCTATAAGTGTTCCCATGTATGGTTTATAAGGCTGTAACTCTTTGTGGGAACAGAGAACTTCATCTTTCTCTCACGTAGTACTGGTAGGCTTGCGCCAACAAACTGGAGGTTCGCAGCCCAATGCCACCTACTAGGCCACCAGAGCGCTTTGCTCCATGTGTCAGCAAAACCATCTTGAACTGAGTCAACTCACATTACCTTTTAGCCCCAGATCTACCTGCTTTTTGACTCACTTCTGTATCCACCTTGCCCCTGATGACCTTTGTGTTAGTAACCCTTCACTAAGCAACAAAGAGATAGTTTATTTTTGCATTTGAACTTCTGTGGAAAGAGTTATTAAATAAGAAAGTTCAAGGAGAGTGAAATTGGATAGGCAGGTACTGTGGGAGAAATATAAACGTGAATCAGAAGCTGGCACTCTTGGAGCAACAGAGAAGAGGTAGCCACAAAAAGGAAGAGGTAATTGGCAGCTGAACAATTAAGGTGTAATTGTGGTAGGAGCATAATTCAAGCACTGGGACTGCTAGACTTATGACAAAGGGCAGCCAGGAAAGAGGTCAGTTTTACTTGCCTATAAGGCAACGATTTAAATAGCAAGCATACACATATAATGTGCAATTGTGCTCATGGAAAGTGACATATGGAATTTTGTGTTTTGCAAAAAGCTATGTAGTGCATATTATTTGCATAAAATACCTTAATGTTGGAGGGGGGGGGGTGAGAAACAACTATCTGGTCAGAAAAAAATAGTGTTTTTTGTTATCATGTAGCTTTAATTTTCGTGATACAATCTATGAAATAGGACATTATGTGATTTGGTTATAATGTGCACACCATTCTGTAGCCTGGCTCTGCTTTTGTTTAAACATCACAAGTAAACCCTGTGCCTAAGCAGTGATCTTCAACATGCTGAGAGGTTTTCAGTCATTTTTAAAAAATCCTTTTATTGGGGCTCAAACAACTCTTATCACACTCTAGACATAAGTCCATTGTGTGTCAAGCACATTTGTACATCCACTGCCCTCATCATTCTCATAACATTTGCTTTCTATCTAAATCCCTGGCTTTTGCACCTTGTTCTCCCCCTCCCTTCACCTCTCTCCATAATTGTATCTGTGCACCAACTAGGTCTACTCACGTCAAGGTAGCAGAGGTTCCTGGGGACTATGAGTCACACTCTAGATCTGCCTTCTTCAGATTCTCCTTCTTCTGTGGCTACAGAAGAGAAGAAGTGGTATCAACTTGATGGCAGTATTTTAATTTATTATGTTTTGATCATCATAATAAATGGCTATAATACTGTACTGTATATCCATCCACTCTTCCCATAGTTAGATTTCAAAGACCAAATCATTATGTGAAAATCTGCATTAGGCAAAAATAGATGATGACAACATCAGATTATAAAAGAGGATAGCTACATCATTACAAAACTGCCACACCTAATCACATAACTGCAAAATTTCATATCTGCCATCTTATATATTTACAGAACTGCTAATATTCTAGAAATCATGGCCTCGCCAAGTGAGCACACAATCTTAACCATTATCACCAGTGTTACTCTTGCCTCTCACATTAGCTTTTTGCCAGATATACATCATTAATGTACAACATAGTTTTTATTTTATTACTCTTGGAAATGCTAAATGTGGTATAGATATCAAATTAGGCAATAAGAGAGAAGTAGGTATACTTTGAACCTAAAACATTAACCCAATAACAGTGTACGCCTCCACTTGTAGAGGTCTGGATCCAATCTAATATGTTGTGGCATTGTCTTTCTGTTTAATTTTCCTTGAAAAAAAAAAGAACTGCCATAAAGGGCATCATGTCTTCCAAATACTCCCAAACCATTGAAAGTGATAGCAAAAGTAAGAGGCAAAAGAAAAGTAATAATTTTGAAGTAAAACCAAAGAAAAACCATTGAATGCTCAATAATCATGATGATTCTTACAAACAGAGGGAAACTCTAAAAGCTAAAAGATTAATAAAAATCAAGACGGGTCTGTCACATATATGGAGAAATTGCTAATGATGGGGATTAAGGACCAGAAATCTGGTATCAAAGAACATAAAATCATACCATTGTGTGCCCACCTTCCCTTTTGGGAACAATGAAGATAAATGTGTGCATAAGCAAATGTGGTGAAGAAAGATGATTTCCACTCTCTTTTGCCACTAGTAACCACTAATAAACTTTTTTCTCTATGCATTTCAATTTTATTTTATATGTGTATGTGTGTGTGTTTTGTGATTGAATTATTTCACTTGGCACAGCACCTACCTCCATCATATTGTAGCATGTATCAAGACTTCATTTCTCTTACTCTCTGAAGAGTATTCCATTAAATATTTGTACACATCTTGTTTATCCATTTATCTGTTGATGGGCACTTAGTTTGTTAACAACTTTTGGCTTTGAGAACACCTCATCTGAATGCAGAAGTGTCTCAAGTAGAGGGGTGATTCATTGAACACTAATGACTGAAGGAAAAATAAACGCTGGGTAATACCAAGAAAATTATATATTTAAAAAACATAGGAAAAGGGTCATCAAAAGGATAGGAAAGTTTTAAAAGAAAAAAAATGAATGTCAAAATAGAATTTGAAACTTGCTCGTGAATATAGAATAGTTATCATGATTCCATATTTTTACATGTGCACTATACCTACATAAAAAAGAAAATTCTCTGAGCTGGATCAATAAGCAACATGATTATAAACAAACAAACAACCAATATGAGCTGTTAAAGATTTCATTTTACTTGAACCTATAATAAGTGCCCATAGAAGTACCAGTCAGGAAATCAAATGGCATGTTGCATTGAGGTAATTGACTATAAAGGATCTCTTTAAAAGACTCAAAAGCAAAGATTTCACTTTGAATACTAACATGTGTCTGACCCATTACATAGTAGTTTCAACTTCTCCCTATGTATGCAGAAACTGGACAGTGAATAAGGAAAACCAAATAAAGAAGTGATGCTTCTGATTTAGGATGTTGATGAAGCATATTAACTAACTCATGAACAGCTAGGGGAGCTAACAAATCTGGAATGCTTCTAAGATGTAAGGATGGTGACATGATGTCTCACATACTTTGGAAATGTCATTTGGAGGGCCAATTCCTACAAAAAAAAGACATCATGTTTGGAAAGATGATCAACAAAAAGGAATAAGGTCTTCAATAAGATGGATTCATTCCACTAAAGGTTCTGATAAGGTCTGCAAAAATGTAAAAGGACTTCAGGTTAGTGGAGAATTGTGTTAGAAGCCCAGTTATGAAATAGAAAATTAAATTGAAAAAGTTGATTAAACAGAAGTCATCATAACTTACATGGCTTACAGTCACTGATACAATGGGTTCAATGATTGTTATTTTGGTAAAGGGTCAAGAAATATTTGGCTCTTTTGTGGACGGGTAGTTAGGAGTCAGAACCTACTCAGTAACATTTAACAACTGCAAGAAAAAGCATTTCTTTAGATGGGAAAATGCAAATGAGATAAGAGCAGTCCCATACTTAAAACCTCACTACTAAAAACCTCAAACCCTACAGAAAAATTGGGTACCATTTTTATTGACATGTAAATGAAGCAGATGTATACAATGCATGCCAGCTAACAAAGAAAATTTGAACCAAGAAGAGAAAACAAGTAAACATTTAAAAATCAAATATACATCAAAAATAATTTTGGTAAATTTACATTGGAAATAGAATTTTGAATTTATAAATATGCTGCATATGAAAAACTAGGACCAAAGTTAGTAAACGTTTATTTGTAGTCCATAACTGAAAAAATTGCATAGCTGAAAAAATGTATATGAATATACTGAGATCAATAAACACTGGTACATTTAAGACTCCAATAAGGGGAAACTGATACAACATTGAATAAGTTCTGTATCTCATTATCTTTTTTGAGACAACTAACAGTAGGACATATAACTTTAATTTTTGTAGATGGTCTCTTTTGCTTCACTTCCCCATAATATACATCTTCTCTCTGTAATACATGCACATTGGCTTCACGGTGGTATTTAGAAAGTCTGTTTCAGAAGGTGGAGAGGAACATTAGCATACACTAGCACATATGGTGTTTGACAACTAGCTACTAAAATATAAAATATAGTTTAAAATGTCATATCAGCAGCACAAGACTTTGTGAAATCAGATGAACAATACATAATTATCAGAGACATACAGAGAACGCTTTAATCAAAATACATAGATTTGCAAGCTAGCATACAGAACAAAAAGGAGAGAGAGTAGAGATTGCTCCTGGAGAAAGAATAGAAAGAAATAAAGAAGATAGGAAAGAGGGGCTTAGAGAATTTCACTCTCTTATATCAAAATTTATGGTGTAGATTTTGGCTGGATCTGCCTTGCAAAAACTGGGAGTTTGAGGTTGGTGATAGATAGAGAAATCCATCAATCTGATTGCAGGATTCCTGCAACAAAAGGTTCTGATAACATTTGCAGAAATGTAAAAGGATTATGGAATCAATTTGGTGATATCTAAAATAGATGGAAATTGAGCTACCATACAACAAAGCAATCCCCCTCTTGGCCATATATCTAGAAGAGGCAAGAAACAAACCTTGGCCAGATGTCATCACAGCACAGTTCACAATTGCAAGGAGTTGGGAACAAGCCAAATTTCCATCAATAGATGAATGCATAAAAAAAACTGTGATACGTACCTACAGTGGAGTACTATGCATCCCTAAAAAGCAGTAATGAATACATGAAGGACATCACTTCATGGGAAGAACTGGAGGAAATTATGCTAAGTGAAGTAAATCAAGCACACAAGGACAAGTACAGCATGAGTGCCCTGAGGTAAGCTTTAAAAAATTACAACAGGGGCATAGGGAAAAAGCTACTGTGTACAAACATACCTGGTGTGAGGTTCAGGTAGGATGGCAAGGGTCAGACCAAATCTAGGGATACATATGGTAGCAAACAAAAGGGTGGGGCAGAAAAATGGGAGGAACAGGATACTAACCCACCCCAAGGGAGGCTATTGTTTATATCTTCACAAAGAAGAGAGACCAGACTTCAACTCATTGCTCCAAGATGTGAATGCAACATACTGGCACGAATCAGGGAACCAGTAGAGAGGTTTGAGGGGCTGGCCTCAATCCCAACTATGTGAATAGCAGCGCCTCCACCCAGAATTTACTTCAGAGGACAGCACTGAAGCTACAGTTCAGGGAGAGGGACATGTCTGATCAGAGCACACAGGAGCAAATGAAGGGGGAGGAAGAGAGAGTGGAGCACATCCTGGTTCACCAAGTCTTGCGAGCAACATCCCTACTCAGAGCAGCCAATGCACAGAGAGGACCACATGCTCCGCTCCACTGTGCAACATGGCGTCCCTCACTGATCCTTAGCCCTACATGGGGACAACCCTGGAGACACAGTGGGGGAATTGCATCTGATCTGAGTCCACCACACAGAGGTAAAAACTAAGAACAAAGAAGTCCCGAGGAAATACCAAAATTAGACTTTCAGGTCAGAGCATGGAACCCCACCAGACTCGACCAGAAAGTGCTCCTAAAAGTCAACAAGCAGACTTTGAACTATTAATAGGTTTTCCTGTTTTTGTGATTGTTTTTTGTTGTTGTTGTTGTTGTTGCTTGTTTTCTTTTGTTGCTTTGTTTTGCTCTGATTTGTTCTTGCGCATATTAGTATCTCCGCAGATATATTTAGATAAGATAGGTGGGGTAAACAATCTGGAGGAGAAAACAACAGGATTGATATTTAGTGGGGTGGGCTGTGGAAGAGAGGGAGGTGAGGGGAAGGAAGTTGTGTCAACAAATCCATGGACAAGGGAACAACAAGTGATCCAAAATCCATGGTGAGGGAAGGTGGAGGCCTGGTAGAGCTTGATCAATGGCAATGTAACTGGGAGGAATTACTGAAGCCCAAATGAAGGCTGAGTATGAGAGTTGGACAAGAGGAAAATAAAAGGAAAAAGAGGAAAGAAATAGGAGGCAAATGGCAGTTATAGAGGTCTAAATGCATTATGTACATATGTAAATATATTTTATATAGTATATATGTAAATATATTAATATATGATAACAGGGAACTAGATCTAGAGGGTTAGTATTAAGGTTGCAAATGGACATTGAGCCTCCACTTAATTACTCCCTCAATGCAAGAACATTTTGTTCTATTAAACTGGCATTCCATCACAGTCACCTTCCTAACAGATTGCTGAAGACAAACCAGGTACATAAGCAAATGTAGTGAAGAAAGCTGATGGTTCCTGGTTATCAACAGATATAGCATCCAGTTCTTAAAGGCTTGAAGATAAACAAGTGGCCATCTAGTTCAGAAGCAACAAACCCACAGGTAAAGCATATCAGCATGTGTGATCATGAGGTGTCAGGTACCAGCCATCAAAGAACAAGAAAATAATATCATTGTGAATGAGGGGGAGTGTGGACTGGAGACCCAAAGTCCTTCCTTAGGCAACTGGACATCCCCTTACAGAAGGGTCATGAGGAAGAGATGAGCCAGTCAAGTTGCAATGAAACATTACAATATTCCTCTAATTCTTAAAGTCTTCCTCCCTGTTTCTATCATCATCCCAATTTTACCTTACAAATCCAGGTAGGCCAGAGGAAGTACACTGGTACAGATAGGAAATAGAAACACAGGGAATGTAAAAGGTGCCAGTCCTTAATACATCTTCACATGTTTGGTAGGTTAAATTGTACAGTGATAATAAGTAATAATTATAGTAAAGGCATAGACAATATGAGAGATAGGAATAATGGAGTCAGACACATTTTATGGCAGCATGCTCACCTCAGCCTCTCTTGGTGGTTCATGTGGAGAGAGTGCAGAAGGAGGAGAGGGTATGGGGATAATGAACAGGGAGAAGAGGAAGAGAAGTTGAGGGGGGAGAGGAGGCCGAGAGAGAGCTCCTTTATTATGACCAGGGCTCGTAAATCTTTTGAGGACATGCAAACCCCCTGATTACAGGTAAGGGCACACATCACAGGAAAGGGTTATGCTATAGGTAATACAGCAATGAGAAGGATGAACTAGGAATATACATGCAATAGTAAGGTGGTATTGGGGTTCCACATGTGACATGAAGGGTGGACCTCAGACTAATGATGGTAGCCTAACTTTGGATGTAACAGAACACTTTTGACTTGTTCTCTGGACTTCATAGAGACCATTAATAAAGGGGTGTTAGACCCACCTACCAGGACCAGACTGATGGTTAGAAGTCTTCAGTGAGAAGCAATCTATTGTTCTTAAACAACAGGAAGTTAGCCCATCTAGATAGCCGTCTGTCAGGCTGGAAGCATCTAATCTTTGGAGGAGACAGAGTTGGGTAAAAATCTTATTTAATCCCACAAGGGAATCTAAGACAGATGAACTCCTCAGGAGCAGTGGTGAGGTTGGCAATACCTAGAGGGTAAGAGGGAAATCGGGGTAGAAAGGTGGAAATAAATGACAAGGATATACATATAACCCCATCCCTGAGGACAGACAACAGAAAAGTGGGTGAAGGGAGATGTTGGACAGTGTAAGATATGACAAAGTAATAATTTCTAAATTATTAAGGGTTCATGAGGGAAGAAAAGGAAGGGGAGAGAGGGAAAGGGCTCAAGTAGAAAGCAAATATTTTGGGAATGCTGATGGCGACAAATGTACAAATGTGCTTAACACAATGGATATATGTATGGATTGTGAAAAGAGTTGTAATAACATGATTTTTTAAGACATTTACAGTCTTGGCAACCCTGAAAAACTGTAAAGAGACATCAGGTTAGGGTAGATTTAGGATAGAAGCCTAGCTACAAAATACAGAAAATTTAATTAAAGCCATTGATTAAGTACAAGTCATCATAACTTACATATCAATTATAATAATTTTAAAATATGAAGCCAAAGCTTATTTCCTCAAGTCTCTACTGAAGTTTCTTTTACTGTTTCCCCACCAAAATCATTTACCTGTTGTGATCTGTTGACAATTTAGCAGCAATTTCTTATGACTCACCTTTACTTAATCTTTCTGAAGCAAGTTAATTTTCCCCCCTCGGCAACTTATTTTTTACAAAAATAACAAGTCTTCCTTATATCTCATATTTCACCAGATTTATATACTATTTTATTAAATTGCCCTCAGTTTTGGAAGAGACTCTTGGTAAACACACAAAGCAGCTGGCAAGAGCAAGCTCTGGGATCAGTTGAAAAGTTTCTATGGCCCAAATTGCTAACATGTCTGATCTATTTTAAAACACTTTTAAATCAAAAAAGGAAAAGTCAAGTTCCCAAAAAGAGAACGTGAAGTGATTTTACTCCATATTGAATTGAGGTAAAATTTTTCATGGATTTAGAAACTCTGCCTCAGATGCTGTCCTCTCATAAAGGCACCCCTGATCCTTTGAACAGGAAACATTCTCTGGTCTTAGGAACCTCTCAGCCATGTGCTTCGATATTACTTAAGACAACCTTTACATAGCAAAGACACTGAAGCCCTCATCTTATCTCCAGGTATAGGATGTAAATTACTTGATAAAATAGACTTCTTTCTCATTTGTGTGTTTTGAAAAGTCTTTGGGTTTTGTAGCTCTTCAAGCATGTTAAATTGTACTGAATGTGTGTGTGTGTGTACATGCGTGCTTAGGCAGGAGGGAAGATATTGAAGGTCCCCAATCTACTTCTTTCCTTAATCTTTCCATGGTGTGTGGAAGTATTACAGACAGTTCTACTCCTGTCTTTGTGTAGATCAATATATGTTGCTATGTCACAATCAAGGGAGAACTACCCAATAAGCAAGGTAAACATAGGCATACTTGTGTCTACTAATCTGTATTCAGTAATGCCATGCCCCATGTGAAATTGTGAACATGCTTGTCTTGCTCATTGAGTAATCCTTTGCTGATGAAGTTATATTGGAGTAGGTTAGGTTCTGCTCTAATCTGAGTATGTTCTTATAGAAAGAGATTAAGAGGTGAAAACAGATGATAGATAATCAGGCTACCACTATGGTTTGAATACCTGATCCTATGAAAAGCTGGGAGGCAAGAGAGATAAAAAAGGGTCTTCCCTTAAGTGTGCAGTACCCTTCATCTGCCAAAGGTAATTTAGATATCAAAAACATCATTTGTGGGCCATACAAAATCATCAATTAAAAAAAACCAGTCTGTAATGTTTGATCAAATATTGAATTAACCATCCCTAATGTGATGACTAGGATCCTGATTGCATAGTGGTTACATGTTGAGCTTCTATTCCACAAGGTCAGCAGTTTGAAACCAGAAGTTGGTTCATGAGAAAAGGACAATGTTTGATGTGTCTGCTAAGAGTTACTGTCTTGGAAACCCACAAGAGTGGGAGTCGACCAATTCCAGGGCGTAGATCTGCCCTATGGGGTCATTATGAGCCAGAACTTGATGGCAATGATTTTAGTCATAGAATATAATGGCTGAAATGGCTTCTCTTTAGGGAAATATGTGACTTTAGCTGAGCCTCATACAGCTCACTGGCCTAGTGTTCCCCATTCCTGCCTTAAAACCTTGGGAGACAAGATGGTCTTCCTAATTCTTGAATCGGGACTACTAGCTTCTAGAGCAATATGACTATATTTTGAGTTTTTGTTGTTTTGGGTTTTTTTTTACTTAAAACCACCCACTTTATTGTACTTATTTTATGACACTTGTAGGAGGTATCTACAATATCTGAGCAGCAATGATGTTATTGTATTTATTTTTATGGCCCAATGTCTGTCACAGAGACTGCCAGCAGGATGTATTGAATGAAGACTTCATGAATGAAGCTCTGAACTAGAGAGTCTCCTACTGATTGGAGGGCGATTGAGGGCACATAACCAACCCTAGTGACTGCTCACTCATTCATGAGAGTGAATGAGTTGGAGTTACTCTCAATTGTATGAAATACATTCAGATCTTTAACATATCTTATAGTAAATAGAATATGATTAAATTTTTTAGTCAGGAAGATTTTTTTAGAGATTATCTAGCATGCTCTACTTTAAAAATTACTTGACATGTTTGTCCAGATTGCAAGCAGGGTCAGTAGAATAAAACCAAAGCAATGGTAACCCATATTGGCTCTCTCAATCCCAACTGCCTTCTGATGACGATGAAAGTTGTAAAAGGAAATCTTCTTCAATGGGAACTTCAAGAGTTGGAGCAGACCATGAAGCAGAGTGGAAGGGAAACTAAGAGAATGCAGAATTGTCTATCTGTTTACCTGCCACCTAACCCCCTGTTCACCATCTTGCTGGCTAGAAGTAGGAAGCATGGCAGATTAAACCCAGCTCTCATGGCTTTAACATCCAAGTTCTGGTATCTTGCAGAAGAAGACCAGTTGTTCCTAACAGTATCTTCAGAAAGTTCTAGGAAACTATTAAATTCCAAAAGAAAATAAAAATAGGGCCTCTGGTAGAAGAGTCAGCATTGCTTCCATTTGCCAATAAATCTTCCAGCAATATGAGTAGAAAGCACAGACCTCTCATAAAAGACAAACTATCAGACATTGAAGAGGAAATAAAGGGGGTGTGTGTGTTAGAGAACTGAGCAGTTTTATTGAACCCCACAAGCTTAAACATTCAAATAGGGCTGGGGTTGGGCTGTAGAGTAGTCTGTGTTTTATCAACTACAGTCCAGTCATAAAAGCGGGATAACTACGCTAAAAACCCATAAAAGTGCTAGTTTATGTTTTGCACTTTGGGGACTAAAGGAGGAGAGAGGGGAATAACAGATTGTTGAAGAAATTATAGTTTTCAATTCCCAACGTGTGTCCTTTGAAGCCCCAGTGTCCATCTCCAAGTACCACAGCCTCACTCACTGCTTTTGGGGCAATTCTCATTCACGGGGACCCACTTGGTCAGGGTAGAACTGCCCTTGGGGTTTCTGAGGCTGAACCTCTCGAGGGGAGTAGAAAGCCTCACCTTTCTTCTGAGGAGCCTTGTGGGTAGGGCTGCTACCTGCAAGATCTGCAGTTCAAAGTCACGAGCTCATGAGGCGTTCTACTCCTGTGAAGATTTCCAGCTTTGTGAACCCCCGTGGGCCACTCTAGCCTGTCCTAGGAGTTGGAATCAACTCTCAACAGCAGGGAGTTTGGGTTCAGTTTCAGTTCATCATATTTTTCACTCAGCAGATACCAACAGAATCAGACTGGCATGCCTATTCTGGCATGCCACTTCAAAAGAAGCCACGCATATCTGGCCCATCGGGTCTGAAAGGGTCCAACCTCAGGCACTGGCAACATTTGCTGGCTAATGCACAATCATCATGTCTGGGAGTTAGGGGGTGGATGTTACTTTGGGGAAACGTTTACCTGAATTTCTTATGGAGAGGAAGTTTCATAAAAGAGACTAGGTGAGCCTCAGGTTTCCTTCCCTAACTAGTGGAAATTTATTGTTTGTCTTCAGTCAGTCAGGCATTTGACCGTATTTTCAGTCCCTAGCAACCGCAGGAATGCGTTCATTCTGCAAGGCAAATCCAAGCATACCATCCAAGGGCAGCCCCTGCAGAAACTCATAAATACGATTATATGGAGATAAGAGGGGCATTGAGAAGTTCAGTTTTCCCTACACATTGACTAAGTGCCACGTACGATCCTGTTGTCATGTGCTAGAGAATTGATTCTGAATCAGAGATCACCTACAGGATAGAGCAGAAGTGCCCTGTAGGGTTTGCTGCATTGTAATCATGATGGGGGCAGATGTCAGGGCTTTTCTGCCCCCCAAACAGCAGGTGGATTTGAATTGCCAACCTTCTGGTAAGCAGCAGAGTGCTTCATGGTTAAACTACCAGGGTTACTTGGGCATGATAGGAGGCACTGGGAAAACAAGATGAGTAAATCCTAGAACGAAAGGTATTTACAATATGAGAAGAGAGGCAAAGCCATGCTTAAATATTTAAATAGAACATCACAGGTGCTATAATGGAGACATACTGGGATTAAAATGTACTGACAGTGGAGGAATTTAGGCAGACTACGGGGGTGTTTTCTAGAGTGGTACAGAACATGTACTCATGCACACACACACACACATCACACACATACGCTAGCATAAAAACAATTTGTCTTTCAGTCAATTCTGACTCATTCCAACATCAAAAGTGAAAGGCAATACAAGTCTTTAGAGGGAAATAGCATTGTAGCAGTTTTAAATGATGTGACAATGCTGATTTGACTCACGTTCCCAGATGTCATAAAGCCAATTCTGACTCAAGGTAGCCCATGTCTGTCAGAATAAAATGGTGCGTTATAGGGATTTCCATGGCTGATTTGTACAAGATAGAAAACTAAGACTTTATCTAAGGTACATTTTGTTCAACTCAGCCCTCCAAGCTTTTGGTTAGCAGCTGAATACACCAACAGCGTGTCCAACCCCATGTGATTTGACCAAAGAACAGTACCAACTTAATGCTTGGTAGGTTGTGCAAAGAATACATCTTACACGAGAGATATTAAATACCCAAGTCTCTTTACCTCCTTCTGTTAAAAAAGAAAGACACACCAAACTCACACTGCTATTGAAATCATTCCTCCTCCTTGGGACCCTATAAAGCAGGTAGAACTGCCCCCATGTGTTTCCAAGACTGTAACTCTTGATGAGACCAGAATGCTTTGTCTTTCTTCCAAGGATAAAATGATCAGATTTTAAGGGGGCACCAATGATTTAAAATTCGGTCTATATGGAGCAACAAAAATGTTCATAGAACACACAAAAAAACTATAATAATATATTTGTTTAATTTTAAAACACCACGGGGGATGGGACGTGGGACAAATTGTCAAAAAGTGGGACATCTGATGAGTTTGAACAGTTGATCCTGCAGGTAGCAGTTCAACACAAAAACCTCTAAGGAATCCATTTAGTTTACTGTGTTGGTTTAAAACTAATTTTGCTTCATTACATCCCAAACATGCATTCATTCATCAAATCACAACTATTCTGAGAGATTCCCTATGTTTATCATTTCAGCATCTTAAAACAGACAGGTTTAGTCTATCATAGATGAGAAAATCAAAGCTGTGCTTAATCTGGCGCGTTTGAAAGAGAGAAACTGTAAAAATAGAGACTCCTTATTACTCATTAATGAAATCTGGGAGGCCTTGTGAACTCAGGTTGCCACAGTAACAGGGCCCCTTGGGGTTGCCTGCGAGTGGGGCACTACAGAATTAGGCCAGATCATGTAGATGGACATGATAAAAGTCCACATAAAAGTGGACACCATAAAAGTTGGATCACCATTTCTCGCCTTTCCTCCTCTTCTATCTTGAAGGAAGGAAAATTGGAAGGGGAGGGTCTGGCCAAGTCAGACTGGAAGTAGTCTCAAGGAAGGGTATATGCTAGATGTTAAGGGAAGCATTTAAATGAAGCAGGAGACCTTGGGGGACACAGGCAGAAATTGGGGGCCTTTCAGCACGGAAACCACAAACCCGGAGGTGCCAGGCTTCCAAGCCTCAAAGAAACCAAACTGCTGTAGGCCCTTTAGAGCCAAAGCTGCTCCAGGCTGCAGGAGCACCCTGGAGTCTTGCACCCTGCAGTCTTGGCATGAATACAACAGCCAGGGGCTCCAGTCACTGAAGGGATGGAAACAGAGCCTGTGCTGAACAAGGCTGGAGGTTCTGAGGCTGTAGGGACCTGTTTGAACCCTGGGGCAAGTGCAATCCAGCTTCCTCCCACTGAAAGGGAAGGCGAGGCAGGCAAGCCCATGGCAGTGCTGGGGCTCTAGAGATTGCCTTCAAAAGTTAGACCTGTGCAAGAAAACGAGTGAGTGATTTTCCTAGCCTTTCGTGTTCTAATTCAACAAGCAATTACCGCGCACCTACGAAGATCAGGGGATTGTGCGATGTGCTTCACTTCCAAGCTCACGTTCCCCTTCTGCTGCTGCTAGTGTTCCAAATTGGATATTCTTTCTTCCTAAGTTATAATGATAATGTATATGTGCATTATCAAGTTATATTTTGCCAATAAAACTTTTAATTTGCTTAAGGAGGTAGCTTACATTCTGGAGTTCTCCAGAGACCCATTGAGGGGAAGAGAAACAGGCTGCTCCCCCCGTTAAAGCGTCCAGAGATGCCAGCAAGCCATCTAGTGATAGCTGGAGCGAACTGCAACCCCACAACAAAGCGAGAAGACTGGGTGCTAAGAGGGTCCTGCACTTGCTATAGAATGTGTACAGAGTACAAAAGAGGGAGGGAACATAGAATCAGCTTGCTATATATACTCCCGTAGTTGCTAGAATGTGGAGGACCTTGGAGATGAAGCAGTTACCTCAACTTTTATCATCTACATGGGAGCTTCAAAAAGTTCATGGTGAAATGGAATTAAAAGATAAAGGGAGATCTCCTGGAACTTTTTGAAGACCCCTGGTGCAGGTGGAAATAAGGTGATGCTGTGGTTAAACATGGAGCTGTTCACGGAAAGGTCTAAGGTCGGAACTCTCACCAGCTGCTCTGCCAGGAAAGAGTTTCCATAAAGACAGACAGCCTTGGAACACACATGGCGTAGTGCCGCCGGGTCCTGTAGGAGTCAGTGTGAAGAAAGTCACCAGCAGTGAGTTGACTTTGATTTGGGGTTCTGTGCACGAAGGCAAGTTGTGTTTCAGGCACAGAGATGTTTATTAAACAGACGCATCCAAATATGAAGCTGTTGTGTCTTGACCTCCCCTTCATCTGTGTCTGTTCACAAATGAAGGTGATGCTTCCTGCTCTCTAGCTGCGCCTAAATAATTCTGTGTTCTTCAACTAGTCTGATATCAAAACAGCAGTCTTAGCACCCTGAAGAGACCCAAATTATCTTCCTTTTACATAATTGTTCTTTGAGTTTGGGGATCAAACAAAGTCTGGTGGGCCGAGATGAAGGCTATATCAAGTGGATAGGGTCAGGTTTCTAGACAACATTCTCTCAGGACAATTCTCGTTACCTTTGAAGAATGAGCTAGTGCTTTGACCTAGTAAAGTTCCCCTGTGACTCTTTCCTGGCTTCCCCCTATCTTGCCCTCCAATTCAGTTATCTATTTTCTTTAAACTTCTAATAAATCCCTGCAAGTTTCTTGTGACCTTGAAAAAAATCTTTCAAGATTACATCTTTGTAATCCCCCAAGGAGTAGCTCTGAGTTAACCTCTTCTGAGCTGACTACTGCACTTTGACTTGAACTGGTCCAGTAGATCCCCTTAGAAGCCACGGTTTTTATTGAACCTGGCTCTCTGGATTATAACAATCTAAGACTAGTCCAGTAATTATTTGTCCCATAAAATAATCTTAATTACCTGCGGGCTTGGCAGTTCAAACCCAGTGGTGGCTCTCAGGAGCAGCACTGGGTAGCGCCCATGACCACCAGAGGCAGTGATGTCCCCCCCCCAAATATAATAATAATAATCTTAATGAACTTAGATCTTGCTTAAAAGACTGATAGGTCAGCTCTTTGAGTGAGTTGAGTAAAAGACTGATAGGTCAGCTCTTTGAGTGAGTTGAGGGATGTGTGATGATTGGGGCCCAAAAGGTTGTTGTGGTGAAGATGTTCACTTAACACCATGTAAAAATCGCACCTTCAGTAGTCATTGCATCAAGGCTAATTCTACAGTCTACTTCCAGAAGTTGCTGGACTTAAGCCACCATTTCTTCATTTGTTGAGGTTGGCAGTCTGCCTACCCTTAGCTCATCTTTCAGGCCTTCCCGACTTTCCCGAAAATGTTTGATCCACCTAAAATCTCTTGTTTTATATGGCATATCATTACTGTGAACTTATCACAAGGCTTTAAGTACTAGAAAAGATGTCTACTTGAGTTTTCTTAAAAAATTGACATTAGTTCTGAACTAAATTTTTTTTACATAGCACTAAAAATTGAGCCCCTAATAAAATGATTGAAAAAATTAAAAAATATATATTGCCAACTCCCAATAAAACGATTAAAAATTGCCAATAAAAGGCCACACTAATAAAACATTAAAATAAATGAAAATAAAAATTTTAAAGGTCATAATAGTAAAAAAAATTATCTTTATGCTTTGTGCCTTAACAAGACTAAGACAAGTATTTTAATGGGACAACTTGTCATTCACTGATCAGAAAGATATGTTGACACCCATTTATTTGAAATCCACCTGCATTATGAACTGAAATCCTAGTAGCGAAACACTTGTACTTAGCTCTGTATCCATGTTGGTGGTACAAATGGTTTACATGCTTGGCCAGAGTCCACCCACTCGGGAAAAGGCTTGACAATCTGCTTCCTGAAAATCAACCACTGAAAACCCAAGAGAGCACAAGTCTGGGACACACCTAGGGCTGCTATGAGTCAAAATGGAATATTTTTAGATTCATAGTACCAGAGGAAACATATACCATGATTCATAAGTAATAGAGTGTTTACCCCCAGATCCAAATAATAGAACCTTAGGTCTGAATCTCTGTTACATAGCTCACCATTCCTCCTTTTTGCCTCAGTGCCAATGAGTCCATAGCCCATGAGCCCATAGCCAACGAGTTCTTCCCTATGATGTCCTAACTTTAATGTATCATCTCTGGCTTCTTCCAATGCAGTATTATATAAAAATGTTAACCAATGAGCATGCACCCTTTATAGTGACTTGAATGGTGGTTCACAAAATAATGTGGGCCATACCTAGGAATCTATGATCACAGGAACCACTATGACTATGACCTTATTTGGCAAAGGGGTGTTTTGTAAATACAATTAGGGAGCTTGTAATGAAGAGATGGTCCTGGATTGTTCTGATGGGCTCTGAAGTCAAGAGAACTGCCCTTACAAAAGGCGCAAAAGAAGACCCGGAAGAGTGTGATGAGAAAATGGAAGCAGAGATTGGAATCATGCAGGGAAAATGGAATGCCAACACCTCCCAAAACCTCAAAAGAGGCATGAGAACGATTTTTCCTTAGGATCTCTGATTCCACTGTCACCTTGATATGAGACTGCTACACTCAACAACTGTGAACTAAGAAGAAATCTCTGTTGCTTAAGAAAAACACAGGAAGACATCAAGAGAAGAACAACAAACTCATTGCCATCAAGTTGATTCTAGCTTATGGCACCACTACTGAACAGAATAGAATAGCATTTTGAGGATTCTGAAATGAAATCTTAATGGGAGCAGGTAGTCTCAGCTTTCTCTCATGGAGTGACCAGTGGGTTCAAACTGCTAATGTTATGATAAGCAGGGGAATTCGTAACCCGTGATACCAACCAAGACTCCTGTGCTTCAGCTACCACCGTGTAAATTTGTTCCGTAATCACAGGAAAAGATTACACACAAAATTGTACACCCCAACCCTTCCCTAACTGTTGTCTTTCTCCTGAAGTGTCAACAAATCTCATGCCCACCTTGTAGGAGAATTCAGACACCAAAAACAGTTGCCCTAGTGTAATTTTTGTTTTACAATTTCTTTTTTCCAAAACAAATTAAGTACATTGACTTTCATTTGGAGTGGTCCTCCATCTCATTAGTTTCTTCTCTTATGTAGTGTTTCGCTAATGTCAACATAGGATAAATATGATAAGGTAGACAATTAGCATAAATTTAACTCTTCTCAACAAAACACAGTTGCCTAATTCAGACCTTCGTGGTTTTCTGATCTGATCATAAATATCCTCTCTCTTGCTGCCTTTCATTTCTCCAAACCCAAGCTAATGTTTCTTCAATGTTCTTTAAAGTTGTTTTTGTTCATGACATTGTAAGAAATCTATTATTTGCTGTGCTGGAATCCATTAAAAACACAGAGAAAAATAATAGCAATTTTTCTATTCTCCCTCTGTCAAATTGAGGGTGCTGGCCTAACTGCTATAATCCATATTCTAAATCTGTGCCCCAAACCAATGCTAGGGTCACCTTTCTACAAGACAGGTCTAGGCTTTCATTTTCTTAATTGCAATCTTGATGGCCCCTACTGCCTTTATTCATCCCACCAATTATTTTTAACAGAGAACCTATAAGAGACAGCATGTGATAATTGAGAGTTAAATAGATTAAAAATGCATAGTCTAGGGCCTGACAGGAATTAATGTATAAATCTTGCCCAAAGTGTTCAAAGTATGTTTTCTACATTTCCATGCCAAGCAGCTGAATGCTTATACCTGGTATGATACTTTCCTGAATGCTGCTAATTTTTCATTTACCCTTCAAGATCCAAATGGGCTTACTTAATCCTTCTTTCTTTCGATTCTTTACTTCATCCTTCTCTCACTATCTCTAGACACCTGAACTCTGTTTTTTTTCCTTCACATCATTGCCCTGGTGGGAATAGGAAGCCCAGTCTTGCTCCTGGAGAGCTGCTGCTGGATTTGAACCATCAACCCTGTGGGCCACAGTCCTGCACACAAACACTAAGCCACCATGGCTCAGTTCACCTGAACTCTTTTAATATATATAAATACCTAGAGGACTCACCATTGAGTTAATTCTAATCCTGGTGACCTCCTGTATGGCAGAGTAGAAATGTGCTACATAGGATTTTCAATGACTGGTATATAAGAAGCAGCCTATGAGACAAGTATCGGCAGACTTTGACCACTATTCGTTGGGTAGTAACTAAACTTTTTTCCCCCACAGGTGATTGGCTATATATTTTCACAGATAATGTGATTGGGGGCTCATACAACTCATCACAATCCATCCATCCATCCATTGTAAGCCAACCACATTTGTACATTTGTTGCGGTCATCATTCTCAAAACATTTGTTTTTTACTTAAGCTCCTGGTAACTGTTCCTAATTTTCCCCCCTTTCTCCCTGCTCCCCCTCCCTCATGAACCCTTGATAATTTATACATTATTATTAGTTTGTCATATCTTACACTGTCCAATGTCTCCATTCACTCACTTCCCAGGAAGGAGGCTAAATGGAGATCCTTACAATATGTTGCCCCTTTCTACCCCACATTCCCTCCACCCTCCCGATATCATCACTCTCACCATTGGTCCTTACAAGATCATTGTTCCTGGATTGCCTAAGTTTCTTGTTCCTAGCTGTACAAGTGTACATCCTCTGGTCTAGCTGAATTTGTAAGGCAGAATTGGGATCATGATAGTGGGTGGGTGGGGTGGGGAGAGAGGAAGCATTGAAGAACTAGAGGAAAGTTGTATGTTTCATCACTGCTACACTGCACCCTGACTGTTTTGTCTCCCTCCTGCAACTCTTCTGCGAGGGAATGTCCCATTACCTGCAAATGGGTTTTAGGTCCCTAATCTGTACTCCCCCACTGCATTTACAATGATATTATTTTTACTTATTTGACACCTGACACCGGATCCCTTCGACACCTCGTAGACTCACAGGCTGCTGTGATTCCTCCAAGTGGACTTTGTTGCTTCTGAGCTAGATGACCACTTGTTTACCTTCAAGTCTTTAACATCCCAAACACTATATCTTTTGATAGTCGGACACCATCAGCTTTTTTCACCACTTTTGCATATGCACACATTTGTCTTCAGCAATCATGTCAGAAAGGTGAGCATCATGGAATGCCAATTTAATAGAACAAAGTGTCCTTGCATTAAGGAAATACTCGAGTGAAGACCCAATGTTCATCTGCCCCCTTAATACTAATCCTATAAGTATATGAACATAGATATGTTTCTGCATCATCATGTACAAATATATTTACCTATGTACATGCCTGTATTTAGACCTCAATAAATGTCCTTTGCCTCCTAGTTCTTTCCTCTATGTCCTTTTACTTTCCTCTTGGCCCACTATTATATGTGACATTCATTTGTGTTTCAGCAATTTCTCTTTGCTACATTACCCTTCATCAATCCCTATCAGGCCTCACACACCTTCCTTGCCACTGATTTTGGATCACTTGCTGCTTCTTTGTCCCTGGGTTAGTCAACACCACCTCCTTTCCCTTATTTCCCCCTCTCCCATGTTCCCCCAGAACCACCAGTCCCATTGTTTTCTCCTCCAGACTGTTCATCCACCCTATCTTATCTAAGAGATCTGCAGATATAATAATATGCACAAAAACAAGACAGAGTAAGGCAAAGTGACAAAAGAAAACAAAAATGATGACAACAAAAAACAATGTACAGAAAATATATAAATAAGTAAAATAATAATCTTTAAAACCTATAAATAGTTCAAGGTCAGTTTGTTGACCTCTAAGAGTCGAGTATGATGTGGTGCCATGACCTGGGCCCACAGTCTATCCTTGTCACTCCCTTGCGACCTCCATGTTCTGTTCTCTCCGCTGCCCTGCTGCATGCCCTTAGCAACAACCAAGATTTTAATTGTTTGTCCTATTCTAAAAAGAGCAGGAGGGAAGTGTTTGATCTCCTCTGACTTCCTAGGAGGGAAAAAAAAACAAATTCAACATTAGTCCAAGTCTGATTCTTTTGAGTTTGAGGTCAGACATACCTCTATCTTTCAACTTTCTCTACCTTATTTTGACACCAACTATTCTCCCCACAGCACTCTATTTTTCTGATGAGTTTGATCATTGTTGGTCATCATGACAGAACTCGCAGACAATACAATCTTAGGGAAGTTAATGTTAGGGAAGCAAACAGGTTACATTTCAGGACCAGACATGTTAAGGATACAGCAGTTCTACTAGCAGTAATGCCTCTTTTCAACCATCCCCCCAGGTAGGCCTATCTCTTGTCCTTACCATTAGGCCACATCGCATCTTCCCTGTTTGGACAAGTGTTACATAGCTTTTTAGTAATGCCAATAGATGCCAAAATGTCACTCCACTCCAAAAATGGGCCTCCAACCATAAGACAATCAACCTCACAGTTCCATGGACCTGGAAGCCCAGCACTGTCCTGTGCTCTGGTTCCTGATTTTGCTGCCTCTCCTGCTTCTGCTGCCACTGCTTCTCTATCCGGTCTCCATTATCACAGCCCCCTGTCGTCAAGATCAAAGTGGCTTGATGTGCAGGAATCTTGGGATACAAAGGATACAGTCCACTTTTAGCTCATCTTCATGGGTGGTCCTGAGATTCCCCCATTTCTGCCTCTGAGATGACTCATTTTGCAGTCAATGTGGCAAAAGTGAGCAATGCCCTCCATTAGCATTTCATGCAATCTGTTTGAATGGTCCCAGAGCATCCTCTGATGAGAGATACAAAGATATGGCTAGAGGAGCCATACAGTCACTGACTCACAATCCCAAGGTGTCTTTCATGTCAATTGCCTGTAGCTCATGAGGAGTTGTGCTCTTGAGGTACATAGAATCAACTCAAGACCTCTCCCAAACTTCCTCCCTAATCTCCTGCAATAGCATAGAGAGAATATCTCTGACAATGCACTCAGTATTTATATCATACTGATTGATACATACCTCTGCATGCTCAGGAAACTCTCTATAAACCTCTGAGTATCTTTTGCATCCTCTGTATTCCCAGCACCTAGGCAATCCCTCACCCTATAGCAAGGCTTGGGAAAGCCATAAAGGGGGGAGATTTTCCAGTAAAAGAAAAAAAAGTGAATAGCAATGCCGCTGTCAGTTGTTGTTGTCCCAGTTCCTGATGGCATTATGCATTAGAGAACAAAACATTGCCCAGTCCTGTGCTGTCCTCGTGCTCATTGGTATGTTTCCATCTATTCTTACATGATTGTGCCAGTGCATCGCATTGCAGGCTTACCTCATTTTCACAGACCCCCTACTTTACCAGATACGATGTCTTTTTCTAGCAATTGTTCTTTCCCAATGGCAGGTCCAAGTATACCGAAGCCTGGCTCTTCCTATTGTCGCTTTGAAGAAGCAATATGGTGTGAATAGGGTCACAAAAATAGTTCTTATTGTAACATGAAACAAGCAAACACCTGGGAGAGAAGATTGCAAAGCCAGTGGGGGGAGATTAAAAAAGCAAGCAGGGGAGCAAATATCCCAACGCTTTCAAACTAGACTAAAGATAAATCCAAAAAGAATTTCAATTTCTATGAACCAATAGAGCATTCAAATCCCTGCCCCAAAATCCAAAGCCTTGGCCAGGCACCATGAAATGTGCTTTCTCTTTTCTGGAAGCCACCTCTATGAATTCGCCGCTTCTTGGGGGCGTTCTATTGAAACAATTGCTATCCTCACCTGTGATGGAATCCAGGGCCCAAATCATGCTGAAAGTCATTTCCAGAGTGCGAAAGTGCATAATGATACCTCCCTATCCCTGTGTCAGTCTTTGAACATCAGTACTTCAGTTGAAAAATAGACCCACACTCCGTGTACATCTTTCCAGGATCATAAAGAATGCTGAGTACCCTGTAATACAGACTTATGATTGGGGGGCAGCGGGTGGAGGGAGGGGGGAGAGAATCACACTTAATCCACTGAAAACTGCAAGTGGGTACTCTTAGTCATAAAATCAGAGGAATCACTTCCAAAAAGAAAGATGACTTTATTGATATATAATATGAAGAACATAATTCAAGTGGTCATTTGCTGATGATAAGGGATATAGATTTCTCTATTCTATCAACAGGCTTGTTAGCGAGCTAAGAGAGTTAATGAAACATTTCAGGAATCTATGGCCTCCAGGCAGATGTACTTTAAATGACCTGAAGCTACCTTCATAAAAGAGCACCTCTTTTTCACTCTCATCCTTAAATTCATAAGTCACCATCAATTCTGTACCTTCTAGCTGTGGTTCCACGAAGCCCCACTCATCTTTCATGTAAAAAAGGCACCTTAGAAGAGAACCCCACTGAGAGTGAGATCTCCCAGCATGATCTTCTTGATGGTTTCAGTTGTTAGATTTGCGAGACTTTTCAAAGTTTTTGATAAGGCTTCGAGGAAATGCTGGTCAAATTCAAAGTCAGAGAGAGTCACCGAAGAACATTCATCTTGGCAATGTAGAAACCACTCGGCAGTTATCGGGAAAGCAAGAGGACAGCCCTTTTAAGAAAAATTATGTCGTTGATTCTACCTGCCCCAAGGAAAAGAAAAGCATCCACCGATGTAAGTATGTGGATGCTCCCTGTCAGGTGAAATCATACTAGATTTAACTCTCCATTTTCAACTTGAAGCATCTTTGTTCCATCAGGGTCATAGTGACCTCCCTGCAGTCAGATATTTGCTTGAATTGGCTCACTGGCTAATATTTTCCTATCTTGTTATCCAAATGGCTCATTTCTGAATCTAACCTTCACTCTAAATTTTAATGTTAACACCTCTTTTTATACATTTTTCTTTAAAAAATTGTCATTAAAACAGCTTGAAATATTGTGTGAGAATATACTGGCTAAGATGAGGAAGAAGAAGGAAGAAATAAAGCAATTACTCTTCGTCCTGTAGAAATAGAGGAAGAAACATGAAACCCAGGTTCATGGTGACAATAAGCTGAAGGAATTGATTGTGAAGATGATTGCAAAGTAGGGAGAAAATCACTACCAACTGTGGCACTGTGAAAGATTTAAATATAATAAAAAACATGGAGGATTACATGAGAATTTTCAAGACAGTTTCTGAGAAGAAACAAGAAGAGCTGAATATAGTTTGACTTTTTAAAATGTGTTTTGTCAGGGTCATTTTATCACCCTTCAGTAATAAGCCCAAATCAACTGTCTGAGTTGATTTTAACTCAGAGTGACCCTATGGGGTCCTGTAGAATCCTATAGACCTGCCCTATAGGATTTCCAAGACTGCAATCTATATAGATGCAGCTTGCTGTACCTTTCTCCTGTGGAGTAGCTGGTAGGTTCAAACCACTGACCTTGTAGTTAGCAGTGAGCTATGAACCTGAGCCATGAGGGCTCCTTCAGTAGTGTGTTCTTCATTTGATCAATCTTGATAGCTATTTCCTTCTGTATGCAATCAGAACTCATGATCCCAAAGGAGAAGTAGAAAATACCTTATTTTCCATCTGCTCTGTCTATTCTATTTTCTGTTATATTCACCTCATTCCTTAACTCTTTGGTCTTATGATCTTACATTGCTGCTGAATATTCATATTTTCATCTCAGTGTTATTCATTATCATTCAAATCCACTTTCTTCCTTGTAATTCACTCTTTTTTTTTCTTTCCTGCATCCAAGCTTCTCAAGTTTATTCATTACCTCACATCTTGATCTCTGTAATTCACCCATTTGGTCTTATGGCATTCTGTCTCAAAATACTATTGAAATCCTATTTATAACATTGAATCTCAACTAATTTATTCTCCCACTCCATCAACTCCACTGATTACTAGTTCATCTCTGCCTTACATTTAAATGGCTGACTCTCATTTCTCCCAGAGCACTTTATAAACCTTTAACTAACATTATCTATTTCTTCCACAAAATTACATGTATTTTCATCTCTTTGTGAAGTCTGTTTTCTAATTGGATTCGTTTATTTAGCTTATCTCTCCAATTTTCTTCTTTTATACTCATTTTTTATACCTCTCCTTATTGTGCCACTTTTTAATCACAGAAATGCACCTTGGTCTAAATGGCCTGGAGATAAACATTGAAAATGCATATGTGAATAGTCTAAACTTGATTACCTAATGGCTTGGGTGAAGATAAAAAGAACATGGAGATAAATCGTTGCTGGCCTGATTTAAATACATAATAGACTTTGGTATTTATGCTCCCCGTATCCAGAACCTCTTATCACCTCCAATCACTGATCTTTTTCTCAAGGCTAGAAACAGGAAAATAATCCAAGATACTTTTCCTCCCGTTCAAATATAACTATTCATTTGTAGAAAACAATCTCTTGAAACATAGGACAGACCATTTATAAATCAGAAATTGAGTTAGAAATACAGGCAAAGGCAGTTCATGAACCAGTGCCTTTTCACATAGCACAGTTTTCAGATTATTTCCATGGTTATCCTCTTATTTACCTCCATGGAAATTCAATTAAAGATCTGAATATTCCAATGAAGTCCAAAGGAAACAATAGATTGGTTAATAACCTAACAAACATGACTCATTAGTATTCTTTCCTGAAAGTCTAAACAACTTTAAATTTTCAATTGAATGGATCTCAGACGACAAAAGTATGGTGGTTTTATTTTCAGAACCTGGAACCATGATAAAACTTGAACTCTTCCAAATTCATAATTCTGGTTTATACCAGAGCAGGCAAAATGAAAGTACAAGATACATTTTTCTTCATTTACATGTATGGCAGACATTTTATTTATTTATTTAGAAAAAGTGATAGTCCTAAGCAGACTATATTGTATGCACTGAAAACAGATATTCATATAGCTGGTGCTGGGTTGTTGATAAATCTGAGATTAATTGCTTCACTGCCTCTGAACCAAAGATACTTCCCATCGAACCCCAGAGGCCTTTCTTTTCCTGCTAGCTTCCATTAGCATTTATACCATTCACCCCTTCCAGGCTCAGAGAACCCAACTCCATCTAAAACCCAATTGTGCGCATGCCCTCTCTACCTGTGGACTACACTAGCATTTTACCAATGGCCGCTGACATGTGCATGAAATAAAAGGATCATTAGTAATTTACATAAACCGTATTAAAGCCTGCATGTATTTGCCTAAATTATGCCACCTAATTCAATGCAGATTCAGAATTGAAATTTACTTCTGATTTCTATGAGGTTTCTCTAAAAAGGGTTATCAACTCAGTGGCTAAAGAGAGGGAACAGAAAGATAGCAAATGAATAAAGTCGTCCAAGAGCCAAATATATAAAATTACAGAGGTGGAGACTTTGATGAACAAAAGGCAGGGTATTGATAGAAATAGATGAGCAAAACCAAACACATCTCTGAGACCAGGCAGCTGGGTTGCCTCTAAACACCTCCCACAAGCATAATGATCCTTTGATACAAGGACAGTTTAATCTATCAGTACCCACTCCCTATGTGCTCAGTCAACCTATATTCACTTTTGATTCTAAGGCTCTTAGATTTGGACTCACTCTAGAAATCTCTGCTTTGGGGAAGTAAGCAGCTTTGACTCTGATCCAAATGGGAGGGAGAGAATGAGTGGCAAATTCTGAAAAAAAGACTTAGTCCACAGAATCTTCTCTTTGAGATCCCACACTGTCCAAGATTTACGACACGAACTCTCTCTTCTCCTAAAACTCTCTCTCTCTCTCTCTCTCTCTCTCTCTCTCAGGAATTATGTGGCAAGACAAAATACAGAGCATCCGGTTCAACTAGGATGTAGACAAATAGCAGAGTCTTAGGATGAGTATGTCCCAGACATTGTATGGGGCATATTGCTTATGTATGCATGTGTTTCTTGTTTTCCTAAAAGAAATCAAGTTGAATTGAACATCTTATATTTTATTTTATGTGTTTCCTTGCAATTCTACTCAACACTAGCAATTCTTTGTGAGTCTTTGCTACATTAAATTGCTTGTCCTTGAGAAGGTTGATATGTGGACTCTGGAATCAAGATGAACTGCTTGGGTTCAAATCTGTGCTTCATAAATTCATGAAAATTTGCCTAACTCCTTTTAGATGAAATGAGCTTCCCAGTCAGTGTATCGGGAATAGTAGGAAATCCCTAACTATTATTAGGAGGTAATGAGACAAACGCCATGAAGATGTGAAGACACTTGAATGGGTACAACATTTGCAGTCAATAAATGCTAACAATCTTGATGAAGTCTCAGGAACTACCACAGCTCACCCTGGGTAACAATTAACACTCTGTTCCATAATGAAGGTTTCTTTATAACTAATATTTTAAATGATGCTATTGATTTTACAAGCACTTATTTGGCATATTTCATATATCTTCTATGCTGGAGGATTTTCTATGAAAATTTGGGGAAGAATTTAAGTAGAAATACAGAGACCAAAAAATTCTTAAGGATGGCTATAGTAAGCTTAAAGGATGGATGGGCAATTATTAATTTATTCTTCAGTTCTGTTTATCTCTTGCCTCTCCATCTCTCTTCTTTATCATATCAGATGTCGAGTATGGGAACATCAAGGGGTTTTATCGACTAGACCAAGCAGGCTGTTTTCTCCATTGTAAATGATTTACTTGCCTTCCAGACATCTCTAACACATTACACACACACACACACACACACACACACACACACACACACACCACATCCACCTGCTCCAACTCCACCCCCACCCTGAGTCTTGTGGCATTAGTGCATTATTGTTCTCCTCTTAATAAGCTGGAAATGCAGACAGAGCAGTTAAGAACCTGCTCAAGGGGGCACACAGGGAGCCAGTGGAGAGTTGAAATGAGACTGTCCCAGTTCTTGGCTTCCTGCCCAGTCCTCTATCCAACAGACCATAGTGGAGACCTGAGTATGCTGAATAGAGGCCCTGTGGTTGCTAGGGCACAGGATGAAGCCAAAGTTGGAAAACTCTTATGACGCTCCCCATGGCGATTAATCTGTTTGAAGGTCTGGGCTCTGAACCTTGGATTCCAGATCCGCATTCCTTCATAAAACCTTGTGTTTCGAAAGCCACAGTCAATGACCCTGTGAATTTAACTAGACGCATTCTTACAAAGCAGCATCATAAAGGAAAGCTCCTAAGTGACTGGAATCTGCCAGCATGCTGTTTTGCGCTCCCGACTCCCAGCACGGGGCCCCTGGAGAGGAGAATCCCACGCCAAGTCAATTTTCACTGCTTGGACTACCGGTGTGGAATGCTGGGCTTCTTTAGAGGCATGGCTGTCTTTCTCGATGCTCTTCTGAATGAAGGCTTAGGCACTAATCGAAAAGGTCAGGGCCTGCTCACATCACTCTACTGGTGGCTGTGCTTAAATTGCGCAGTCACGGATGGCAGAGTAGAGCAAGTCAGACGCCATGATTTTCACGTCTTTAAGCTGATAAAATGAAATCTAGATGTGCATTGCTTTTAAGAGGTTCACTTCAGTGAATAAACTAAAGGAGAGGTAGAATCAAATGCTTAGGCATTCTGGAAAGGGAGCTTGATCTTTGTGGGTTTGAGCCCTCACTGCTTTCAGGAAAACTACAGAAGAACAAGCCAGAAGGTTCTGGTTTCAAAAGGTAAAGTGGTCTCCACATCATTCAAGGATCTGAACCAAAAAGGAAACTCCCAAGATGGCTCATTATACTTGCCCAAATTAACTGAGTTCAGCCTGTTGGTTTGACCTTATTTGCTCATCTCTCTCACCCCCCCCCCCCCCCCCACAGACCTACGACTGAGAGCACACCAGGACTCGGAAGCACATGAGCTTCTGGATTGTACGAGGCAGAAACAGTCCACTTTGCTCCGAGGTCTCTTCAATCAATCATGTGGGGTGTCCCTTGGAACTTTATCAAAGCAAGTCTAACTTGACAGGTAGCTGCTTGTGGTTTTTCCTGGCTCAGACTTCATTTCACTATGATCTGATAACAGCATTCTCACTATCCTATTAGGAATGAACACTTCCCCCCACCCCCTGTTTTCAACGCATGTGGCTAAAATGGCCAAGCCCATCCACAACGGGGCACATAACTCTGAATTGGCCAATCAGCAGTTACCTTCCCTCTTTCCAGAACAATTGGATTTGTCTTCAGCTCAAAATCCAGTTCAGGACAATTAGGGTCAAGCTCAGGACTTTGTTAGAACTATAAGGGAGGTATCCCTCTCCTTCCATCAGGTTTACAAGGCAGGCAGATTATAATTGCCCACCCCATCGCTCCCAAACAGAAATTCATCTGAGTGAGAATGAAGCCAAGATAGAGGAATAGAGCTGAGTAATGGAGAGAAACTGAATTCTAATGGTACTGCATGAATACTAAGGGCCAACCTTGCAGCAAATCAGTGATACGCCTGGTGTTTTTAATTACAATAGTCTTCTTTTTGTGTAAACAAGTTTGGATTGGATTTTTATCACTTGAAAGAGTGAGACAGTTGATCATGGGGGGACAGAGTTTGTTGAGGAAAATCTAAACTCATACTTTATATTAATGCGAATTATCTACCAATAACTATATCTATAAAACCAAGAATGATATACATAAGCAACTATAAAAGATCATCTAGATTCTGTTATCCATCTCTGCTTTCTTCTCACTCAAGTAAAAAAACATTTCCATCTCTGCTCTCTTTAGCAAAACAGAGAAGCACAATTGCTAACTAATCCCAACCCTCCTAATTATCTCCTGCATTGCCGTTATCTCAGATGACTTTACTAGTGGCTGAAATCTTTGTTGATTATGCTGCTTATTACTGATGTGCCTCTTGCATATCACTAGTAATAAAAAACAGCAACAACAACAAACACAAGAAAACAAACACAAAATTCCTGTTACTGGTAAAGCTGTGTCAGCTGGGGAACCTTGGTAGTACAGTGGTCACACCTTGGGGTCCCTAAGTCAACAGTTTAAGCCTACCGACTGCCACATGGGAGAAGGCTGGGACTTACTATCTCTGGAAAGAGTGGCTGGCTTGGAAACTCACAGAGGTCGTTCCATCCCATCCCATAGGCTTGCTTTCAACCTCAACAGATTCTATGATAGCAAGTTTATTTCTGATGGGGTTATAGATCAAAATCTATGACCTTCAGGCCAAATCTAGCCCATCATTTGTCCTGACAAACTTTCATGACTCATGGCAACTCTAGTTTTGTACATATTGTCTGGCTGTTTTAGCACCATACAACAGGCGGAGTTGTAGCAGAGATGTCATGGCTTGCAACCCTTGAGTTATTTACAATCTGGCCCTGTATTAAAAATAAAACAAAAGTTTTTTGATCTCTGATCTAGGTTCTTAGACTGGTAGTGGCTGTAGGGTTGATTTTATTTAGAATGGGGATTTGGTTTGTTGATATTTGATCCCCGGAATGTTGTAAAAGGTGACAGAGATGGTGAACCTTTTATGCTAGGCTCCAAACTGGTTGGAATCAAGTCAGTTTCAACTCATGATGGCCCAAGGTACTTAGAATTTATGTAATTGTTTATGTCTTCAGCCACTAGAAATACATAAGAAAAGTAAGTTAGTGTGTATGTGTGGGATTGCATTTTTAGGATGGAGACATCAACTAGAGATAGAAGGAATGGTATTCCTCCTTAACGAGGTGAGCTATTTGTAGCAGCTGCATATGGCAGGGACAGAAGCCATGAGCCCATTTCAGGATATGTGTCTTGGGTTCTGAAGCAGCTCTAGTCGCAGCTGGAATGATGTTGACTGAGTCAACTCTCACAAAGCTGTCATCCTTTTCTCTACAAAATGAACTAGAAACCAGATGCTTTTCCCAGTCTGGTAGTCTATTACCTACAGCTTTTAAGGAATTGAGTTAATGGAGGGCTTGAGGAATTGGGAACCCATTAAGACAACAGAAGGAGAAAGCTTGACCCCAAACCTGGAATGCTCTACGGCCATGATAAATGATCTCAGGAACCATTAGAGAAAATGGACACAAGCTGGGAAGCTTCATGATCACATTCCCTCCCTCTCTCTTCTCCTGCTGCTTCATTCTGTTTCTCATCTCTTTCTTCCTTCCATTTTTATTAAGCACACTGGAACACCTTACTTGGGGAGGTGAGGTGGGCTGAGAAAAGAACTTACTGTACTTAAAGAAAGAAATGTAAACCTTCAACCCACCAGGAGTTTTTCTTCTACTAACTCTGGTGAGGCATGCCTTTCACTATAGGTGCTGTTTCTCTGCAAAGAGGTGCAGCCACCTGAAGAAAGACAGTGAAGGTACTAACAAGGTCAACACAGACAAAATGGCAACTAATGATGGCAAGTTTCTCTGGGTTATAAACATCAGACACAAACCCCAGCCAGCTTGGAAAAGGCGATGTATTTCTAAATTAAACTAAAACCGAGTTGACTGGAATAGGATCACCCTGTGCAGAAGATCCATGGTTGCAGTGGCTTTTCAAACCATGGCTTTCATGAAAACCAATCCATTAAAGATGTTGTCTTATTTTCTTAGCATTTCCAATAAGGTTATGCAATGTGTTATCTCATTTAGGGAGGGAGTGGTCCAACCAAAATGATTTTGTATTTGAGATGTTTGTGCAGTAGAGGTTTCAGGCTTAATTCCAAGTCTGTCCTCAACTAAGATGATGGATGCTTTGGTATTGTAATATAACCAAGTCCTTTTCAGCAAGAGAGCCTGATTTGTTCCCTCACCCATCCTGCATTTCTTTATACCATGTAATAATTTATTTACAAACATTATTTGTGACCATGTGTTCCACTCCATTTGGCTATGTGGTTGTCATCTGCTTGGTGTCTCTTGACAACTCACTGTTTTGATAAAATAGAACATTCTGCATTTATGAGTGTCAAAAGAAACTTCAGTAAGTGTTTCAAATTAGACTTGCCAGCCGTGTGCTTTGAACAATGGGGACTCTTGGGCCTGTCTCACTATCCTTCTCCTTGTCTAAGCCAGACAAGAAATTTCAACATCCAAATCTCTTGTCTTTCAAATGTTTGGAGAGCAGCCCTGTGACCAGTCAGATTGCCAATGTTTCTAAGTGGAAATCATAATTGTGCCAAAGAAAGAATATTTGGGGTGGAAAACATGCTGATACATCCTTCTGGCGAGAATTCCAGGTTTCAGATTGTGGGGGGGGGGGGGTGCCATATTCTACAAGCATGCTGATTGCCATTTCCTATGTAACTGTGTAACTGTACCAAATCCAGGTAGGCATTTTATGCATATTAATCAGTTGATCTAAGCCTCACAACCAGATACCTAATGCGTGTTTTATAGATGAGAAAAAAATTAACTTCTCAAAGCTCTTTGATCATGGTCTCTTAACCAATAATAAGGTGAGCCCAACTTGGAATCCAGAGGAGACAATACTTCCTCCCCTCAAATCTGCCTTACAAATTGGGCTAGACCACCAGAAGATGTACCTTGGTACAGATAGGAACTGGAAACACAGGTAATCCAGAAGCGATGAACCCTTAAAGACCAGTAATGAGAGTGGCAATACTGGAAGGGTGGAGGGAAGATCAGTAGAAATGATTACAAGGATCTATATATAACCCACTCCTTGGGGGGTCAGACAACACAAAAGTGGGTAAAGGGAGATGTCAGAGTGTAAGACATGACAAAATAATGATAATTTATAAATTATCAAGGGTTCACGAGGGAGTGGGGAGATAGGGAGGGAAATGAGGAGCTGATACCAAGGGCTCAAATAGAAAACAAATATTTGGGGAATGATGATGGCAACAAATGTACAAATGACCTGACACAATGAATGTGTGTATGGATTGTGATAAGAGTTGTATGTACCCCCAATAAAATGATTTGAACAAAAATAGTTTTTTTTCTAACCCTAACTCTAACTCTAAATCTAACCTGAAATGTTTAAATGCTAAAATTTATTGTATGTGAAGTACATCTCAATTCTCCTATTGTCAGTTGCCATAAATTAACACCAACTCCTGGAACAAAATATTGTATAGTCCTATGACAGCTATGTGATTTTTAATATATGAGCGGGTTTTAAAAGTTTCATTGTAAACTTCCATTATCTTTTATTTATTTTTTTCAAACCTCTTTTATTGGGAGCTAATACAAATATCACGTCATTCCATAGTTCAATCACAGTAAGCAGTGTTGTACACTTGCTACCAAAATCATTCTCTTCTTTCTTCAGCTCCTTGTATCAGCTCCTCTTGACTCCACCCCCAGTTCGCCCACCCCCAGGAACCTTTATTCTGCCTGTTTTCTCTATAGTTTCATCAAATCTAGGTTTTATTTACTAAACAACAGAAAAACACATATTCAAAAATTCAAGAGGGTTGTCCCTAATGACAAAATACATCACAGATAAACCTCAATAAGAAATAATGCTTAAAAACAAAATGTTGAAAACCAGATCAGGCCCAATGTGTCTAAGAGGGAGGATCAAAGGACAAGGATTAAACTGTTCAAGTCAGGTTTATCATTTTGATCTCCTATAGTCATCTCTCCAAAACCCTCTTTTAGGTAACCAGTTCTTTCTTCTCATTACACTTATTCTACAAGCATTTTGTGGGTCCCCTGCCATCTCATTGAGAATGTTTTTCAGTTTGTTTGACTCTCTACTAAACACACTTTCTTTGATCAATGTGAACTTAAGAATCCTGTCCTCTGAAAGGAAGCTGATAATGCAATCCCAGAGTTGCCCGGGACCTTGGTTCTAGTCTTGTGAGCATGGTCACACTGAGAGAAGGAGAATAACACACAGAGAAGTAGAAAGGAGAGGCAAAGAAAGAAACATATCTGTGGGTCCCATTTTCTGGGTGCATTTTTGTTGTTGTTGTTGTTTCCAAAGCTTGTTCTTCGGTGCTGTGTGATCTCACAAGCAAATGAATTCTTCATGTTTCTTAGACTACTTTCATTTGAGTGCCTATTATTGCAGCCCAAAGATGGAATAGTAGAGAAAAAAGTGTTCTTTATAGGCTGAGTTAGTAAACGTGGGAGAATGGGTGATGAGAGCAGACTGTTGTAGACAGTGCACAGAAGGAGACAAACACTGAAGAGGCCATGTAATCAAAGTACAATGAAGCACTAGATATTGATAACATTTGTGGCAATAAGGAGTCCATGGAGTTCAGTAGCTTAGAACAGATACTTTGACATCAGATAGATTTAGGTTTAATGATAGCTCTGTTATTGGCAAACTAGTGTCTGCAGGTCGAGAACAAAATTTTCTGAGGTCTCAATAGCTGTTGAAGGATTTAAATGAAATGAAATGAGATTTAAGACATCACCATAACTGGCATACTAATAGATATAATAGCCAAAAAGCAGGCTATGGTAGTTATTCGGGTTCATGACTACTGAGAAATAATTCTCAAAAAAAAACATAATAATTTAATTCTAACTTGATAATTTGCCTCATTTATATCAATCCCTAGAAAGTCAAAGTGCAATCATTAACCCTATCTTTACAAGGAAAAGAAAGTGGTGATTGTCATGAATAGTCCAGGGTTTCCCAAGAATAACTCGTGCCAAATCAGCATCTGGGGCGGTCAAGTGCTTGATGTCAATTTCATGTTTGGGAGTGTAGGCATGGCATCTAGCCTGTCACTCTGGAGCTAGCCAATGAGGCCTCTGTGTGGACATGGCTTTCTCCTGAGAATTCTGGGAAGTCTCACCGTATTTCCCAATTGGAGAAGAGAGACTTGACTAGGCCTCCGAGATGATGAACTACAGACAAGACGAGATGACAGGATGCTGATCAATCCTGATTCCTGGAGAATGGAAGAGCCAGAAGAGAAGCTACATGGACTTGCCCTGATGGAACCAGACCTCTGGGGCTGGAGAAGCCACCAAGAGACTCCTGCCAGTGTGAGATGCTCCCACTGCCAGTGGATACTGCTGATGGATCCTGAACCCTGCAAATGAGGAGCCATGGGGAGACCCCTGCCAGCACCAGGACGCCTCTACTGCAAATGCTTTGTGAGTCAGAAGGAGACTTTATATACTGGTATTGGACATATGGGCTAATATTTGACTTATGACTTTGGACTGGACTGGGTTGGAATGCTTTCTCAATTTTCCATTCCTTTTGTATATAAACCTTTCCCTTATATCCATATGCATGCTTATGAATTTGCTTCTCGAGTCTACCTGGACTGACATCTGCATCTGATTAATATTCTTGGTTTTCATGACACATGGGGGCCAGCGGGGTTATTATTGACAGTGTGTCTATTTTTAGAAATATACTACATACCTTCTATATATAACCTGGTTTGGACATTTTCAACCAGGGCATCTGTCTTTTATTTATTTTTTTCATCAAAAACTTATTATTTCCAATAGTCAAATAGATTACTTCAACAAAATTTTTACAAACATCAAAAATCTTTGAGTTTAAATTTGGTAGGGATTATCAATCGCACAGGCAAACTTTTCCTCCCCATAGAGTAAATATTTCAAATTTAGCCTAGGAGAAAAGAATAATCCTGCTTTCTAGCTAGGGCCTCAGTGTGTAATTGATAAGAGCAAGATCAAATCAAGCTTATTTGTTCACAAATGTCAGTGGATCCTCTGAGTTCTGTTTTTTACAAAGTGGAGCATCACAGAGACAAGACCTCAGAGCCACAAAGACTCATTCTGACCTCAGCACGCAGTTTCCAGCTTGCTTGATGCCTATACTTTAATCCCAAGGCTTGGTTGGGTCTTTTGTTCTTCCTTTCATAAGATCATTTTAAATATTTTTAATGAATTTACAGATTATTTAGAAAACAACACAACAATCAATATTCTAGAATAGAGAAAATTTCATAGCTCCAAATGTCTAACTAAACAAACAAAAATCTTAAATAACTGAAATTAATGAACAGCACTCGAATGTAAGAACTAGAATAACAGAATAAAATTAAGGAATAAAGAATAAACAGAAGATCAAAATAAAGTAGGAAATATTAAAAGTGTTAAATCAAAAGACTTTCTTTGAAAACATTAAAAATTGAAAAGAGCAACCAAATAGAATGATATCAGCAAAAATAAGGTAAAAGGATCTAATCAATTAAATGGGGGAAAAAAGCTTTCGTTAATGGAAAAGACATAGGATAAATTTGTTTTTTCATAAATATTAAACTGTATATGAAAATTATGAATTTACAAGAATATGTAAATAACTAAATTTGATTCATGAACATGTAGTTGTTTACAATAAAGTAAAAAAAAAAATGGGAAAAAGTATGAAATGTATACCCCAAATAGGCATGAGACTCTAGATCCACATGTGAGCATATGTTCAAGACTGAAGTTAAAAAATGTTTAAACTGGGCTGAGTCCCAGTGGTGTAGTGGTTGTGTGCGGAACTGTAGCCCACAGGGTTGGTGGTTCAAATCCAGAAGCAGCTCTTCAAGAGCAAGACTGGGTCTCCTACTCCCACCAGGGGGCAGTGATGCCCACAAAATAAAAAACAAACAAAAAATGTTTAAACTTTTCCATTTGTATCTAGCACCAACAATACTAAAATTCAATAAAAATATGATAGAAAATCACAACTCAATATAATATTTGAACATATAAGATGTAGCAATAAATTAAGTCCAATATTTCATTAAAGTAGTAATGCATATGACTAATAATACTTTATTCAAATATATTTCTATTTTAGAATCCATTTAGAATGTTTCTACTTCAGAAAACCTATTACTATAATAATTGTGATTTATCACACAGAAATATAAGATGGAGATCCTTATAATAATCATTAGATATTTTAAACTTTGTTCTATATTCATTTTATAAAAATCCTTTTATTAGGGGCTCCCACAACCCATGCACAGGCCCATTGTGTGTCAAGCTCATCTGTCCATCGGCTGCCCTCCTCATTCTCGTAAACTTTGCTTTGGCAGCTGTCCTTTTCACAGACTAGTCAAGAGATTTCCTCAGCTACATCCAAGTGTTCAAAAGCCTTTCTAATATTGATCTGAAATTTATATATCTGTGTTCTAGTTCTGCCCTTTGGAAGTGCACAAAATAAGACTGGTTCTTTTTCCTTCCAGGTCCCTCTGATGTCCTCCTTCAATTTTCTCCGTCTCTGTTCTATATCAACCCTTAGTTCTTCATGTTGCTCTTCAGCCAACGAATATGTCTAGACAGGTCAGGTCTAGTTTCCTCTTCGATGCTTTATTTTGTCTTTGCCCCCCTATCCCTGAAATGTGGCACCTTAGAATTAGTCAAGGTAGTCCTGATCTTTTTAATGCCGTACATGTAACAGAAGGAATACTACCTGAGATGCAGTCTTATTTTTCTCTTTTGATTCAATACGATTAAAAGAATTATATCACATTGTGACTCATTTTGAACTTGGGAAGAACAAAATTCAATTGTATGTTATTTCAAATGTACTTCAACTGTGGTCCATATCTCTAAATCTATAGCTATGCTTTTCTCTTTTCATCTGAAATGTAGGATTTCACCATCCTCCTCCTTGTTAATTTCAGCACAGTAACCCAAGCTGTCAAAATCCTGATCCTGTCATCTGTCATGTTCGTTATCCCTCCCAGCTTCATTTCATCCCCAAATGGGATTTGCATGATCCCACATCATAAGCCACTGACAGAAGTGTTGAACAGGACAGAACCAAGTGTGGAGCCCTGAAGCATGTCATAAAGACTTCCTTCTACATTGACACAGTTTCATTAATTGGGACTCTTTCTATGGAGTGTTTCAAACAGCTAAGACTTTTCTCATTTGCAGTCTAGTCATCTTCTCACATGAATAACAGGAAAAGTTTGCAAGGATAGGAAGACCTTTCACAAAAGTACCCTCGGAGGGAGTGAGTTGGGAGTTGGTGCTCAATTGTAGGCGGTGCACCACTCCCCATGTCACAAGTCCCAGAGGCAGGTGGCATCTACTTGTAGGAAAGGCACTAAGTACTGACGAGTGCTTAAACTAAAACTGGTTGACTCAAGTCAATTCCAACTCATGATATTTCATGATTATCATGGAATATTCATGATTAGCCATTTGTCAGAGTAGATGATCCCCCTGAATACTCTCGGTGGATTGTTTTTTTCAGGAGTAGATTGTCAGGCTTTCTTTCCAGGATGCCCCTCGGTAGGCTCAGTCGTACAGCAATTTGCTTAGTTGTGGGCGTGTCAGTCATTTGCTCCCCCTGTAGGAAGCAGTGTGCTTCCAATGTCTTCTCTGAAGAAAGAAGAGCCTGCCCACTCTCCTAAAGATTCATAGTCTCGGGAATCATACAGGCAACGGTAATCTGAGATAAACTTGAAGGCGGCAGGGGTTTTTTGTGTGTGTTTTGTTTTGGATAGTGTAAAGACAGTTCATGTAAAGGCACAGCCTACAAACAAGTTCCCTGTAACTGTGTCACCCCAGAAGAAACCCCTCCCCCTGCTATTTTGCACAAAGATGTATTGTCTCCTCCCTTTTGACCTTTAGGTAAGGGAATGTGCACTTGTCTACTGATGGGCTTTGGGTCCCCAATCTCCACTGGCCCTCATTCTCAATGATAGGGTTTTTTTTCTTTGATACCTGATACCTAATTCCATTGATACCTCATTATCACATAGGCTGGTGTGTTTCTTCCTCGGGGGCTGTGCTGCTTCAGAATTAGTTGGCCACTTGTTTAGCTTGTTACGACCCCAGATGCCATATCTTTTGGTAGCTAGGTTCCATCAGCATTCTTCACTTTTGTTTATGTACCCACTTTGTCTTCAATGATCATGTTGGGAAGGTGAACATCACGGAGTGCCATTTTAATAGAACAAAGTGTTCTTGTATTGAGGAAATACTTGAGTGGAGGCCCAAACTCCATCTGCAACCTTAACACTAAACCTATAAATATGTGCACATCGATCGATTTCACCATCACCATCTTCCTCCTATTTCCTTTTACTGCCTCTTGCCCCACTAGCATGCTCAGCATGCATTTGGGCTTCAGTAATTCCTCTCAGAGACATTGCCTTTGATCAAACCCTACCAGGCCCCTTATACCCTCCTTGGCACTGATTTTAGATCACTTGTTGTTTCCTTTTCCCCATTTTTTTCTATCACCATTTCTTTTCCCCCTTCCCCCTTCTCCCATGTTCCCCACAACCATTGGTCCCCTTGTTTTCTTCTTCAAACTGTTTATCCAGCCTATCTTATCTAGATAGGTCTGCAGAGATAATAATATGCACAAAAATAAGACAGCGTAAAACAAAATAACAAAAGAAAATAAAACAACAAAGAGAAAATCCTGTAAATAGTCCAAGGTCTGTTTGTTGACCATTAGGAAGGTTTTCTGATTGAGTCTGATGGGGTGTCACACTCTGACCCCAAAGTCTATTTTTGGCCCTCTTCCGGAGTTCCTTGCTCTGTTTCCCTTGCTGTTCTGCTGCATGCCCCTAGGGTCTTGCCTCAGTGTGGTGGGGTCAGATCAGGCACAAGCCCCACATTGTGTCTTCAGTGCTTTCCCCCATAGGGCTATGGATCAGGGAGGGGTTTTGTGTCTCACACTGGGACTGACCATATAGGGCTTTCTGTGCCTTGGCTGCTTTGACTAGGGATATTGTCCTCAAAGCTTGGTGGGCCAGGATGTGTTACACTCTCCTTCATTTGCTCCTGTGTTCTCTAATCCATAGTTTCAGAGCTGTCGTTTCAATGAATATTGGTAAATTTACATACCCACATAATTTGACTGCAGTCATAATATAGAATATATCGGTGCTGAGCGCCGGTGGCATAAGTGGTTGAGTGCGGGACTGTGGCCCATGGGCTTGGTGGTTCAAATTCAGCAGCAGCTCTCAGGAGCAAGGCTGGGTAGTTCCCACAACCACCAGAGGGCAGTGGTGCCCCCCCCCAAAAAAGAATATTTCTACAACCTCAATTCAAAGTTTTTAAAATACAAGAAAGTCTCAGGTCACTTTTCAGTTAGGACCTGTTCTATAAATGAATTACCTAGAGCAATGGTTCTCAACCTGTGGGTCGCAACCTGTTAGGGGTTGAAGGAGCATTTTACAGGGGTCTGCAGAGTCATAACAGTAAAAAATTACAGTTATGAAGTAGCAACAAAAATAATTTTATCTTTGGGTACTCACCACAACATGAGGAATTGTATTAAAGGGTCACAGCATTAGGAAGGTTGAGAACCACTGACCCAGAGGTTGAGAACCATGCATATGACTGTAGCCCAGTCCCTGGGGAAACCATTATAAGTGTGTGAAAACAAAATTTGTTTTAGTTTGAGTCTAGGAGTCAGAAACTATTCAGTAATTATAATTGGAAAAGATTACTATAAAGTATTGTAATATGAAAAATGATAAACTCTAAGAAGAATTAGAATAACAAAAAATTGGTTAACAAGAAATGAAGAGACCATTAGAAAATATACAAAGAGCTTTCATAAGGAATAAGACCTTCTCTAGGGAAATGCCTTCTAAGAGATTATCTGCTACAAACCACCTGAAGGGACAGGCTTGGGGAAACTTCTGGGTATTGTGCATCTCCAGAGACTCACTCCTGGGAAGCCATGTGTGCTGTATGAACCAGGCACCAGAGAAGCAGCAGGCACTGCAAGAACTTGCTAAGGAAGTACATCAGAACCAGGAAGCAAAACTCTTTCCTCATGTAATGTCTTTCCATTTCCCTCCTTGGATCAAAATTAACACTGCACCAATTGGCAAAGGCAAAGTGTTTCAAAGGTGCAGATGCATTTTCACAGATCAGGAAGAAAAGGTGATTTGAAACCAAAATAATTAGTTAAGCAACATATACCCTCATGTGTTTCTACTGAATATCCTCTAGATTTCTATAACAACTACAGTCTATACACTCAATTTAATATTGACTACATGTACACATAGTTGTGTGTATATATAGATGGTGTATATATAAATATAGATGATATAGATACTATTTTTTCCAACCACTTTAGGACTTCCCAGATGATAAGAAGCATGGTTGCAGATTTCACTTTACCCAGTCCTAGGGTCACAAGAGTTCCTTATTTGATATCGTAACATTTGGCAAATTCCATCTGTCAGTGGGAGAGTCATGTAGGAATCCCAATGCTGAATCTCACTCACAGATACAAATGTATCTAGCTGTTCATGTGTATCCTTTTGCCTGCATAGTGTTTTGTTTGCTCAGTTCTTTAAATTTTTCAATGAACTATCAACACCCAACATGGAAGCCCTCTCACAAAAGGAAGAGGAATTCGATTCAATGAGATTGTTATAGCACATCCATTATACATGTCAGAAAGCACCTATGTCGCTTAACTCATTAAGCAAGCATATATAGTAATCATTCTCTTTTTAAACATTACTTTTTGCTGGTTTAAGAAATCCATTTATTATTACCTGTCCCTGTTTTTTTATCATCACTCATCTCTGGAGTAATGACTATTGCTCATAGCTCAGATAGTGCTGAGAAATCAACTAGGACAACCTTTTAGAGAAGCAACTAGATTACAGTGTCATCAATAAAGATAGAAATCACAAGAGAAAAAAATATTGAACAGAAAAAAAACCTCAAAGTTTCCACTGAACTTTTTCAATTTATAGATCTGTGTTGCCTACCCAGACTTGACTGTCTCATACTGTCTGCTGTATGTTACGTTTTATACTTTTACTCACATAACTCCTACTCTGCCTTCATTTTTAGCAGTACTGCCATCCATCTCCACCACCCTGGCATTTGCATAAGTGTGCTGCGCTAATACTTTGACATGGTGCTGTTTAGTAATTAGCATAATATGCTGACAAAAACATGGGGTGGGGCACTGCTGGCAAAAAACTAGAAGGAGGACATTTTTAGAATAAAAATATCATAAATTTTTGAGCCACCTTTGCTTCATGTGCCTCATTTACAATGAACATGTATACGAGATGTGAGTATGTATGCTAATTTAGATTTTAAAGATGAAAATTGTATTTTAACCAAATGCAATAAAAATGGAGGTCTCAAATTATGAATATTTATTAATGATGTGAGGTCACTTATTTAGTAGTCTCACGTTCAGACATGTAAAGGAAATGCAAGCTCTTTATTTACTCATGAGATCTGTCCAGTTGTGTGGGCACTCTCATGGAGTTGCTCCAATAAACTTGTGTAAGCAGTCCCTTTTATTGGATGCTGTAGTGTAGCTTTCTGGATTTACCCTCCCTCAAACATTTCCTCAGTTGATTTCAGATCACTTTTTTTTTCTCTTGATTTTCTTATTAGCCAACCCTTCTCAATCTCGTTAGTCAGTTTCTCCAGCTACCCTGGTCTCTGAACCATGCATGGCTTCCAATCCTCAGACTTCTGCTTTTTAGCCACATTCACTCACAGGTAGTCACACCAGCCTAGTGGTCCAAACAAGGTCTATACAAAGAAAAATTCAAATTAATGTCTTCACATGTTGCATCGAGCTAATCTACTGCACAAGATCTCTTTAAAGTGTTCGGAGCAAAGTCGTCACTTTCAGCACTAAAGTAGGCCCAAATCTTGGTATTTTCAATTGCTTCATATGCATATGAAAAATGAGTAACCAATAAGGAACCAATAAGGAACCAGAAAGAACATGGTGCGTTTGAATTATGGTGGTAGTGAAGACTATCCTGTCACAATGAGTTGGGAAAAGAAATGACCACTCGTCAGTGAGTTTGTCATATTGTGGTCGCTTGCATCTTGCTAGGATGCTAAAAGTTATGCCATTAAAATTTGAAATGTCACCAGGGTCACCCATGGAACACAAGATTCAGACTGACAACAGACAGGGAAGTGGGAATAGACGGTCCATTTCTGAACACCATGTAAGAGTAGCAGATCATTGTTAGATTTCGGGTAAGACGATTATCCCCGAGGATGGACAGAACTCAGAACGCAACAGGGGAAGGACTGCCTCCTGAACATAGATGTTGTTGTTAGGTGCCATCTAGATGGCTCTGACCCATACTGAGCTTATGGAAAACAGAAGGAAGCATCGCCTGGTCCTGTCCCATCCTCATCCTTGCTCCTATCCTGGAGGTCATGGCTGCAGCCAGGGCGTCAATCCATCACCTTCAAGGCCTTCCTCACGTTCACTGTTTCTCTACCAAACATGATATCCCTTTCCAGGGATTGTCTCTATGACAAAATGTCAAAAGTGTGTGAGACAAAGTCTCGCTACCCTCCCACCCAAGGAGCACACTGTTTGGACTTCTTTCAAGACAGATTCATTTGTACTGTTAGCAGTCCGTGGGACTCTCAACACTCTGCTTCACCACCAGAATTTAAGTGCACCTATGCTTTTTCAGTCTTCTTTATTTGATGTCCAACTTTCATATGCATATGAGGTGATCCCAAATATTCTGGATTGGGTCAGGGCCACTTTAGTCCTTACAGGAACACTCTTGGTTTTTAATGCTCTAAAGAGGTCTTGTGAAGTTGAGTGACTTAATGCAGCACGATTTTTAATCTCTTCACTGCTGCTTCCATGCGAATTGACTTTGGATCCAAGCAGTAGAAAATGGAGGACCTTTTCTCCATTTATCATGATATCATCTATTGATCAAGTTGTGATGATTTTGGTCTTCTTTACATTGAGTTGTAATCCACACTGAAAGCTGAAATCTTTATTATCAGATGCTTCAAGTCCTCCTCACTTTCCACAACCAAAGCTTTTTTATTTGCATATTGTGGTTTCTAATAAGCCTTCCTCAATCCTAATGTCACATCCTTCTTCAAATAAACCAGCCTTTCTGATTATTTGATCAGCATACAGATTGAATAAGCATAGTGAAATGATACAATCCTGATAGAAACCTTTACTGATTTTAAATTTTGCAGTTATTTCCTTGTTCCATTTGCACAACTGCCCTTTGATTCATGTGCAAGTTCTGAATGAGCACAATGATGTGTTCCAGAATCCCCACTATCCTCAAAGTCATCCATAGTTTTTTTTTTTTTAATGATCCACAGAGTCAAATGCTTTGGCATCATCAAAAACAAAACCAGAAAACATAACTAAACACCTTTCTGGTATTCTTTACTTTCAACCAAGATCTATCTGACATAAGCAATGATATCCCTTGTACCACATTCTCTTCTGAATCTTGCCTGACCCTCCAGCAGTCCCCTGTCAATGTACTGGGCAACCATTGTTGGATGATCTTTAGCAAGATTTTATTTGTGTGTGATATCAATGATATTGTTGCATAATTTTATAATTCTGTTGGGTCACCTTCCTCTGGAATGGGTACAAATATATATCTTCCAGTCAGTTATCTAACTAGCAGTTGTCTTACAAATGACCAGGCATTGACCAGTGAGTGCTTCCAGTGCTTCATCAGGCTGTAGAAACATATCAAAAGAGAGTTCACCTTAATGACCAGGATGAAGTTAAACTTTAGGGACCCTCATTCATCAATGAGTCATGAGTCACAATGAGAAGAAATTATCGCAAAGATCCACTAACAGTGGCAATGTGAAATGTACAAAGTATGAATCTAAGAAAATTGGAAGTTGTCAAAAGCAGATGGAATATATATATAGTTTCATAGTGAACAAGAAGAATTGATATTGGACATTTTCAGCTGAAAAAATTCTAGGGTTTATTACACTAGAGAGGAGAAATCTCAGAGGAATGGTATAGCATTCATCATCAAAATAAAAGGACATAATAAGAGCTCACTCTGTGATAAAAAGTGACTTGAACTGCATGCCTACAATGAAATCCAAGTGATACAACTATTCAAATTCATGAGTCAATCAATAAAGCTAATGATGAAGAAATTAAATAATCCTACCAACCCAAAGAGAAAGATTGAGAGATGGAAAATATGGTCCTGATGATAGAAATGAAACTGGAAACAACCAGATAAAATTTTAGAAAATCAATGATTTTTCTTTATGAATACCATTTTCAGAATCTTAAATGGAAACCTTCAATGTGAACCTCCCTCCTCAGCAAATGGAGTACACGGGAATCAAAGGAGCTACATCTGTGTAAGAAAATGACAAAGAAGATGGTTATCACCAGTTAAAAGGAGGCAGGGGCTGAATGTGGAACAGACTATCAAGTGTTCATATGTAAGTTCAGGTTAGAATTGAAGAAAATTAAAACAAGTCACAAGAGCCTATTACAACCTCGAGTATTGGACTGCTAATGGCAGGTCAGTAGTTCAATCTAACCAGGTTGTCTCCAGGAGATGAGGCTGTCTACTCTCACATAGATTTATAATCTTGTACATAGGGTCACTAGAATCAGAATTGACTCAATAATTGTGGATAAGACAACTATATGGTTAACCCCTTAGTAACCTTCAGATCTCTTTTTAAATGTCCCTAAACATATTTTTATTTTCCAGATAATCCTATATAAAGTACTGAGCCCTTTATTTAGGTACTCCCTTATTCTCTTTATCACATCTAATAGTATCTGATGACACATTCCCCATTTCTTTGCTGTATTTGTCTGCCAAACAGTATATAAATTCCATAGGGACCAAATACGTTTTTCTGTCTCCTATATCCCATCACATAATTATTGGTTATGTTAGCTGTCTTTGAGTCTTGTGGCAGTCATGTACGCATGTCAATTTCATGATTGGGAGTATAGCGGTGGAGTCTAGTCTGCCAATCTGGAGATAGCCAATGAGACCTCTGTGTGGGCATGACTCTCTCCTGAAAATTCTGGTAAATTTTGCAATATTTACTCCATGGGTGTGAAAGACCTATAGCTGAGTCTCTTGAAGATGCTCTACTTAAAAGACACAAGGCTGATTCCATGTGAGCCATCCCAGAGAAGAAGCCACGTGGGCCTACCCTGATGGAACCAGACTGCTGAAGTCAGAAAAACCACATAGAAATGCCTGCCAGTGCTGAGAGACTTGAGAAGCTACAGAGAGTCCCCTGCCAGCCCTGAGATGCTTCTACCACCATGGATACACAAGACTCTGCACTCATTGGCCAGTGATTGTCCTGAAGTCATTGCATGTGCCTCGTAAATCTGAAGAATAATTTATAGTGTGGTATTGGACATATGGGATGATATCAGACTTGTGGGCTTGGGCTGGACTGTGTTGGGATGCTTTCTCAATGTTCCATTCCTCTTGTATAGAAACCTCTTATATATATATGTGTGTGTGTGTGTATACACATACACATATACACATATATACATATTTATGCATTTGTTTCTCTAGTCTACACAGACTAACACTTAGTACTAATAGTAGCTAATAATATGGTTAGTAACAAATAGCAGCAACCATAAGTACAAAATGAAATAAGCATCATCCCTGTGCCATCATCTCAATTATGTATAATCCCCTGTTGCAGCCATTGTGCCCATCCATCTTATTGAGGGTCTTCTTTTTGCTGACCTTTTACAAACATGATGTTTTTTTCCAGGGACTGAAACCTCCTCTTTTCAACACCTTCTGATCTGTGTGCAGAAGCATTTGAACATTTCTGCAGGACAAGAAAATCACACACAAATCAGAAAGAATCCTCCTGAAGAAGCCTTCTGTCTGTGATCTGTCTGAGAGAGACCTGTTTACTTTCCTGGTAACATATCATATTTTCAATATTCTTCACTAGCCTTATAATTCAAATGCATCAATTCTGATTTGGTTTTCTTTGTTCGATATCCAAATTCTGCATGCTTTGTTCCCATCACCAAGGTCATATTTTCCAACTGACATTCCTTCCTTTGTTTCTAACTTTTACCTTCTAGTCACCAATAATTATCACGCCACTTAATTGCATATGTTCTCAATTTCATATTGAAGATGTTGGTAGATATGGTGAAATTCATCACTAGATTCAGGCATCGGTGGGAAAATTTGAATAATAGTGCCAACTGGATTTCATTATATATGTGCAAATAATATCATACAGCATTGTACTTCAAGATCTTGAAATATTCTTTTTGATGGTAAATAAGTGGGATGTCATTCCTCTTGAATTGTCATTCCCAGAGTAGTAAGCCATATGATTGTTGATTGTCTGATTCAAAATGGCCAATACTAGTGCATTTTATCTCATTGGGTAGGAGCCCTCATGGTGTAGTAGATTACAAGTTATGCTGCTAACCACAAGGTCAGCAGGATAAAACCACAAACTGTTCTGCAGGAGAAAGATGATGCTATCTACTCCTCTAAATGATTTACAATCTCAGAAACCCACCAAGGCAGTTTTACTCTGTCTAACAGGGTCTGCTATTGGCATCAATTCAAAAGCCATTAGCAAATACATAAGAGAGCAATATTTATGTTTCCATTTCATCTTTGATGACTTCCCGCCTTCTTACTTCACACATTCCATGTTCCTGTTATTGAGCTGCTTGCAGATGTATTTTTTACTATTGAGTTATGTCCCATTGGCAAATGAAGTTCCCCAAGGTTTTATTCTGTCTTCATGGTCCATTCAACTTTTGGAAAGCAGACATCCCTTTTTCATATTTTGAAAGCTTTCCAACCTGAGAGGCTCGTCTTTTGGCATTAGATCTGACAATGTTCTGCTGTTCATAAGGTTTTCAGTGGGTCCATTCAGAAGTGGACAGCACATCCTTTCTTAATCTGGAAGCTCCACTGAAACCTACTCATCTTGGGCAACCCTGCAGATATTTGACATACTGGTAATATAGCTTTCAGCATCCAAGCAAAATGCAAGCCACCGCACCGTGACAGACTAACAGATCTGTGTTCAAGTGCATGGGAATCAAAGTATTTTCTGAGTAACTAAATTGACAGATGGGTCATGAGGTTTTCCACATCCTTAACTCTTCAACAGATGATAACATCCACTATTTGGCCCTTATGGCCCTCTATGATGATCTTCACCTGAATGTCAGTCACTTTCTGCACTTTCAACACCTCCTGGTCTGGGTGCAGAAGCATTGGAACATTTCTGCAGGACAAGAAAATTACAAACAACTCTGAAAGTGTCAAGATTTTCTCTGAATCTCATCTGCTCTCTGATGTCCCCCATCAATGACCTCAACCCCTACCATACCAAGTTAGTTACATATGCCTCTTTTCTGAATGACCCATACTCGTCCCACTAGTACCTGGGAGGAAGCATGCTCTTTGAATGCTCTGTGGCTTTCCTGTACCTTTATGAGACTATGAAATTATTTTCGATTATTTTGAATAAAATTAAATATATTAATAACAAAATAATAGAGTCCAAACCAGACTCACTGCCATCCAATCAATGCTGACCCACAGTGAACCTCTAGGGACAGATTAGAACTGTCCCTATGGATTTCTGAGACTGTAACTGATCACCACGGGAGTAGAAAGCCTTGTCTCTCTCACAGAGCTGGCTGGTGTTTTCAAATTGCTGACCTTGCTGTTAGCATCCCAATGAGTAACTTATTATACAGAGTTGACTCTGTACAAAATTTGAAGAATTTTACATTAAACATCGACATTACCTACATTACCTACACGCATTTTCTACTGCTAGCACTTTCTATCACATTGATATCCACCTATCTATCCTTCTACTCACCCTCCAGTTCATTGAATGCTTTCCACTAAATGGTATACATCTATAAGATGCCCCATAAATATGTCAGCATCCTCATAGCATTAACAGTCCATTTACAGTTGTTTTCTTTTGATGGGAATTTCCCATACTATCACACACAGAGATCTGAAGTATAGAATTGCAAATATTAACACACACATAGACATGCCTACCTTGGTGTTATCTAAATTTCTAGCATGATTCAGAACATTATCATCACATCGGGATGTTCTCGGATGTTCCTTCTCAGTGAGTCTCCAGAGGTAACCAGTGCTTTAATTTTTATTTACAAGAGATTAGAGTTGCCTGTCTTACAAGTTCATCTCAGTCATATTATATGTTTTTTAACCAAGCTTCTTTTATATTACCAAGGATGAGTGAGCACACAGAGAGGACACCAATCCAGGAGTTTTATCTGATACCCTAGACATGTCCGTGAGACAAGTCTCTTCAGCCTCAAGCAAAAACGATGACCAGCTAACCCACAGATCAAGAAAAATAATAAATAGTTGTTTGCTTCAACAAATTTATAATGGGACAAACCTGTCATAAAACAATAGACTTCTATTAAGAAGTATTTCCAAAACTGTAAAATAATATTATTATGCTTGGTTTCTTCTAGACAATGTGTGTTACCTTATTAATTCTGCTCCCCCTTTTATTTGGATACCAAAAAAAAATTAAAAAGCAGAGATTCTTTGTGGCCATTTTTAGCATTCATGTACTCTTCTTTATCAAACTCTTCTCCAAATGTTGACTTGCATATCCCCCCCCAAGTTCTTTGTTCCTGATTCATTACCTATTTCTCTATTTTTATTTATGTATTCTTATAAACTGCCTCATATGATTTTGGGAATGAGATTAGATATATGCATATAAAACTAATATAATCATTTATGAATATAATGCTTGAACCACAAAATGAATAGCATTTTCATACATAATAAAGGTACTAAGATTCATTGTCTGAAGTTCACTGTTTGCAAAAGATTAAAATAAATTGGTGAGCTCTGGATTAGAGACCTTCATTATCTTAAACCAAGATGCAAACAAACAAAAATCTTTTATTTTAATCAAATCTCAAATTTTAGAAAATTGAGGATAGTGCTTACTTATGTAATTAGCATCAATTTCAATATAAGTGCAAAACAAAACAAAATGTGCTTTCATTAAGTCTTTAGAAAACAGTATTAAAATCATCACCCAGCTTTCAAACAATATAAATATGCCTCATATTATTAATCTGAGCTTGGAAGAATTTAACTGCTTCTACTTTTTGAAAATAAAGAATTTTACCTAGATAGTTGGAAAATCTATAATCATTTAACTGTGATGATCCATTCTTCTTCCAATCAAATTGTTCCTGAAATAAGTATGATAACGTTAATAGACCAAAACAAGGTACAGATCTTGAATTAACCAGAAGTGATCTTTCCAGAATGACAAGATTGCCCTTTTATGATAAAAAATGTGAATCTACCTTTTGAAAGTAGACCAGAATCTCATATTGGATGGGGGAGGCCAGTCAACTGTGAAATAGGTTGTCAAAAATATAAGTCTAAAATATGATTCAACTGGAAAAAAAAGTAAATCGCAATTGTGTTGGAGAGTCTGGGAGGTTCATTTACCTACTAGAACAGGATCAGCCAAACGTCACTGCTGATAAAGTTGAAATTCCACAAATAAAAGTTTGTGGCAGTGACAAATCTTCTTCTCATAACTGGAACACTTCAACATTGTAAACATGTAATTGGGAGACAGGGCACGTTTTCATAATTAGTCCATCACTTTTATTTACTTCATGTATAATACATGGTAGCCCACGTTGTCAAATACATTAACAGGTAAGTGTCAAATATCCCCTCTTATTTAGGCCTCTGCTTAGTTGTTCAAAGTGACACCCACTGGCATAAGAAATTATAGAGACTAGAGAAATCCATCAGAGAAGAGTGATTGGCAAAAGGATCAGTCAACAGGGTTTTTTGGACTTCCTTTTATACTAAAGTGACCAGATTTTAAGTGGGACACCATTGACTGAGGGTGGGGGTGTTCTTGATTAAAAATTTGATCATTATCGAGCAACAAAAATTTTCATAGAATGCAAAAATAGTATTACAATATATTTATTTTAATTTTAAAATGTGGTGAGACATTGTTAAATTGTTAGAAAGTGGGATACCTGATCCCTTTACTTTATATCCAATCCTATTATTGCTCATCAACTTTCAAAGTTGAAATATTTTATAATCTAAATTAATGGCATTTCAAGTCCTGATGACATTTCAGGAAACAGGAAAAGGAATCAAATAGTCTTCATAAGATATGGTCCTTTCATATAATCAATTATATTTTTAAAAAGTCAGCCAGTGACAATGTAGCAGAGTGTTTTATGGCCAGAAGAGAGATCATTCGTGAACCTCACTTTGGATTCTATATATATATATTACAAAAGCAATTAAACATTGAGAAAATAATCCTAGCCCAGTATAATCCAATATTAATCCATATGTCTGATACCAATCAATAAATCCTTTTCAGACTCACGAAGCACATGCAATGATACCAGGACACTCACAAGCCAGTGAGTGCAGAGTCTTGTGTATCCAGTGGTGGTAGAAGCATCTCAGCACTGGCAGGAATCTCCATGTGGCTTTTCTGGTTCTATCAGGGTAAGCCCATGTGGCTTCTCCTTTAGGAGATCTGGTGTCTTGCCTGGTGTCTTGTCAATAGAGTGTCTCCAAGGAACTGAGTAGTGAGTCTCTCACCTCCAAGGGGGAAATACAGATGGATTTCCCAGAATTCTCAGGTGACAGTCATGCCCACACAGAGTTCTCATTGGTTAGCTCCAGTTTGACAGGATTGACTCCACCCTTACACTCTTAATTCTCAAATTCACACCAGATTAGGTGACTAACACATTCATAATAACCAATTTTAATGCTAGTCTCTCATTCTTTAAATCAGTTTCAGAGACTCTGAGAGTTACCTCCGACATTGGAGGGTGTCTGGACAATACAATCAGTCTTGGTATGGCCCACAGGCTAAAGGGCACAATGAGGAGCCCATACATTGGGCTTTCCTTTTTTTTTCTTACCCTCCATTATCATGCTTCAATCCTTTATCTTGCTATCCCTGAAAGCCAACTCAGAAGTTTTTACCTTCCTTAATTTCCCATATACCCAAGCAAGAACATGGTCATCATTTCTGCAATTACAAAGGTTCTTAGATTTCAAAAGCCAATTACACGACAACAGTCATTGCCCTCTACAGGGACTGCCCCCTGCAACCTCCCATTCCTTCTCTCTCATGACTGACAAAGCCTCTTTGAAATATTTCCAAACTTCTCATTAGGTTTATTTCAATAAGTGCCATCATTCATAAAGAGAAGAAAGTAATTCGAGTGTCAGTAACACTACTTCACCTGCCGAGAAGAAAGGGAAGCCAGTTGATTTGTTTGACCCTCATAACACTATATTCATGGTCAAGCCAGGTCAAAAACCCACTAGAGGGCCTCAGCTTCAACTCATTTAATGCGACTACCTTTGGATTTCAGCAATAATGTAAATACCTGTGGTTTGGGAAAATTTACATAACCATCCCTTCCTCCTCCAAAGAATAATAAAAAAATAATTTATTATACTTGTAACACACCTTTCATCACCACAACTCAAATGCTTAGATTAGCTCCCCACCTACCAATCATGCTGTGATGTGAAAATTAATTAGCTAATGTCTGTAAAGTGCTTTCAAGATGAAAAGTGCCATACGAGTGCTAAGTGCCACCCATGAGTACCAATAAAGACAACCTCATAGAAAACATAATAGATCAGCAGGGGAATGAATGAATAGCCAGCTTGAAAAAGAAAGGGGACAAAAATAAATAAATGTCATAATCATGCAGCATAGACTTCCTAAGTCATAGATCTTTGGGGGGGCCCAAAGTTAAACAGACATACAAGTATATAATCAAATTTTGGGTCAGATTTGGACTAGGACCAGTGGGTTACTCATAGGTGTGCTTATGGTGGGTATTTACATAATCAAATGCTATCAAAAGGTGTATAATTAGCAAGACATATGAACTGTATACTAAAGGTCACAGCCTTCAAGAAGAATGAAAATCTGTTTTCAACAGTTTTATTGATATGTAGCTCATGTGCGAAACATCTCAATGACTTAAAGTGTTGTACTTTCATTACTACAATTTTAGAACATGTTCTTCATTCTTTTATCCATTATTATTAACTCTCCATTTCCATCCAATCTCCGCTCAGATACTATTAATCTAATTACTTTCTCTATAGATTAACTATCCTGAATTTCATATAAAGAAAATCATACAAAAGTTATTCAATAACAAAAAGTTATTCAATAACAAAAGTTATTGAAAGCACAGAAAAACTCAATCCCAAAATTAAGAAATTGTAAAATCTAGAACAAGTTAAATTATGCCAAAATGGAATACAAATGGTAATAAGATTTTACATGTTAATCTAACTCTCTCTGCAGTAGTCCATTTTCCAACACACTTTGTCTAAGAGCAAGACTATTCATATCCTTGAGACATGGACCAAAGTAATTCATTGGAAGCTTAACCCAAGTTAAGCTTGGGGCTTTTGCAATTACCTATAGCCTTCTACAAACTGGGTGATCAGACAGTAAGCTCTAATACAACCCCTCCCCTCTGATCATGGACTTTATTACTAATAATCCTTTGATCACTGTCTGGTATGGATAAATGAATAATTTACATTATATTCATCACTTTTAATTTTCAAATGCCTTGACTCATAACTCTCATCTTCTTCTACTTGCATGAAGAGCATTGGAGACTATTGTTAATTGATAATGTGTCATCTATTATTCATGGCAGCTTTAATGTTTACTGTTACTGTGATGGTTAGTCACTGTTTTCAAATGAGGACATCAAGGTTGAGGAAAATTGATTTGCTTAAGATTATGAGATATTATAAGAGTTATTATGAGAAGGCTATAATACTAAAAAAGCCATTAAGATTACAAGAGTTGTAGGAGCTAACCGGCAATAGCAGAGGAGTTTCAGCCTGTCTCTTCACCACAAAACCAGTGCTCTTTGCATGACATCATATCAGTGTAGTTTATAACACTAAAAGGTGTTGTCTGTATATTTCAAAATATTTCAATGTGTTTAAAAATATTTCAATACTTTGTCCAAACAATTTCACATTTGCTAATTTATTCAAATTGTAATTAAGAATGTACTCAAAGTTCCAGCTAAAGGGCTGTTGACTGAGGCATTATTTATAAAAATGCACCTTAGATATTCATAGAAAATTGAATAAACATCTGTATTCCCTAGATTTAATATTTATTAGTCATTTAAATGTCATAAACATAATTAATAACACAAAAGTAATTCAGTAAATTATTCTGTAATAGATATGCATATATACACATATATGTGATAGAGCATTATCTACAATACACAACCCAGTGTGAGTGTGATAGCTGCATATGCGTATTGCAATCCACAGGACACTCATTGACTGATTGCAAATAAGTTGAGGGACTTGGAAACCTAAGCTAGCAGAGTCAGAAGAAGCTCTTCATGATGAGGAGTGATGATTCTTGTCATCTTCCAGACCATTTGTGTGTTTTTTCAGATTTTATTCTATTTCTTTGTATAACAAAAATCACAATGGAATTACTACCATAACCACCAAAGCCACCTGAAATCATTGCAAAGAGACTAGAATTGGGAAGGCCAATCTCATTTAGAATAGCTGTCCACTAACACATGGAGCAGTTTCTCTGAAAGCTCCATCTCTGACTTTTATCTGCTGCCGATTAAGAGCAGTGTGTGAAGATGTCATTGCCTTCTCTTAGATAGCGGTCCATCTAAACACCTGTCATTGTTTGCTGCTGTGAAGTTATTCATTGACTCATTATCAGGACCTCATACACAACAAAACAAAATGCTGCCTCGTCTTGTATCATCCCCATATTCAATTGCACATGATTGTTGCATTTCACAGGACACTCATTGACTGATTTTCGGAAGTAGATCTCTAGGACTTTTCCCTATTTCACAGTCATCTAGAAGCTCTGTTGAAACCTGGTCAGCACCATGGAAACACACAATGCTACACTGATAGGTGAGTGGTGACTATGTGTATAATTCACTAGCTGGGACCTAATCCAAGTCTTTTGCAGGAAAGATAAGAATGCTGCCGTGAGCCATCCCAAATCATTGCTCCCTGTGTCAATGTCTTTGGTGTGCATCATGATTCTTCACAGAGCTCAATAACAGGGTCTGGAAATGTTCCAGTGCCTGCCACCAGCAAGCGTGCACTAAGATAATGTCTGCCCCATTCAGAAAACCACAGGCAAAACCACAAATGGTCAGGTTAAGATACAAGACAAAAAGCAACATTAATTATCAGGAAAAGACTGCCAGATGGAAAGACAAAATTTTATGGAAAAGTTTTCACTGAAACCTTGTAAGATGGAGCATCAAAGACTTTTAAAGTTAGCGCACTATTCAGACTCTGCAAAATAGCCCCATATGATTTCCCTAATTCCCTAAGTATGATGAAATATCTTGTCATGATTATGTTTTGCTACACAGCAAAAGGTATTCAGCGATGTTATTAAAATTACTAATCAGTCGATTTTGCATTACTCAAAAGGGAGATTATCAGGATAGGCTTAATCTAGTCACATTTGCTCTTTAAAAGCATGGACTTTTCTTGAACTAGTCATAGGAAAAGAAATCAGAGAGACTTGAAGCATGAGAAGAAATTGACTTACTGCTGCTGACTTGAAAATGGAGGTGACCACAGGATAGATACTGTGGGTAGTCTATACAAGGAAACAGGAACCTCTCCTGCAACCACAAGGAAATGAATTCTTCCTACAAGCTAAATTAACTTGAAAACACATTCTCCCTTACAGCCTTCAGATAAGCTCAACACAATCAACATCTCAATTTTGGTTTTACAGGACTCTAAGCAAGAACCCCCTACTTGCCTACCAGTTTTTCATACCAAAGTAACTTGCATGAAGCTATGAAGCTGGAAACTAAGCCACCAGTATTTCAGATACCAACATATTCATCAATGACCAATTGAAATATTTCAAAAGACTGATGCATCTCTAGAAGCATTCACTGATACATGCCAAATAATTTGGATAAGCCACCAGTATTTCAGATACCAACATATTCATCAATGACCAATTGAAATATTTCAAAAGACTGATGCATTTCTAGAAGCATTCACTGATACATGCCAAATAATTTGGAAAAGAGCTTCTAGGTTTTCCTTCCTATTCCAGAGTTGGTCCAGATCCTTGTTAAAGCCTGTAAAACACCATAAAGTCATACATAGCAATGCTGACAGGTGAGTGGTGAAGGCATGTAGTGCACAGGCTGGAACCTAACCTGAATAACCTACATAGATGTGAGAAGATGTCCATATATGTGTCCATCCAACAAAAGGTGACTCAACAGACTTTATACATGTTTTCAGCAGACACCAAACTCTGGAGAAGGACATCATGCTTAGTAAAGCAGAGGGTCCGTCAGAAAGGACCATTCAACAAGATAGACTTGGTAGCTACAACAACGGGCTCCAACTTAATAACAATTGCGAGGGGGACAAAAGACGAAGCTATGTTTCATTCTGTTGCACGCAGGGTCATTTGGTGTAGGAGCAAACTCAAAGGCACTAAACACAGCAATAAGCCAAGAACCCAGGTGAGCCTTTAAGGTCTTCAGAACCATTTATCTATAAGATAATAATGGATGTTGTTTCAAGCAAGGACACTTATGATCATTAGGTATGCACCAATGGTTAGAAAATGTTATAGGAATGGTTTTGTTTTTTCTTTCCATTTTATCCATAAGGAATCTGAACCCAGAGAAGTTGAAGGGCTTAAAGGAAATTGAAACAAAGTTGAAGCAAGAATACAGGCCCCCTGGGTCCACAGACCAGCACTCCCTCCCCATCCTACTTCCCTGCTCACAGTGATATTCCCAGGCTCACATTACCTAGTTTGGTTTAGAAGATGAGGGAAGACAAGACTGTCACTTGAGGTCGCTCCCACCATTACGATTCTAATGTATTTTTTGATTTCTAAAAAATGAGCTAAAATTGATATTGAACACAAGACACTTCTCTAATTTAAAAACAATCAATAATATTTCTAAGTTTCATCAGAAATTTAATATGCTGGCAATACCACGCAATCCACTGCATTCTCCAGTAAATGACAATTTCAGTTTTCAATTCAGTGAAGTTCAGCAAATTTTACACTATTCAAATTCCCTAGGAGGTTACATTTAGAGAATCTTTCAAAGCAGGGTTCTACAATTGTCCTAACTGAAGCAACTTAAATTTTTAAACAAAATATAAAGAAAGTTATAGTATTTTTATGAAGCAAAGTCTTCATAAAAATCACCAATATTTTCACATTATTTCTGTGATAGAATGTCAAATGCTGTCACATATATTTAATTATAGTAGCTTATTTGGAAGGGGATGCCATAAGTTAGATGTCTAGTAATTGTCGAGACTAAAATACCCATTAGTGCATGCCTCTCTTAGAATTATTTAAGTGAGTGTCCCTAATAAGTGCAATGCAATTCATGACTGTATAATGGATAAGTGGAAACTTGGATAAAAACAAGTAACTTGGAATGTTTGCTTACCTCCTAAATATGATTAAATTTAGGCATAACAAAAACACCCATAAATTGCTGTTTGTTTGAGAAATCCATTTTTAAGATAATAGTAAATAGTAAATCCATTTTTAAGATAATACTAAATCCATTTTTAAGGTATGTAGACATGTTTTCAGATTAATTTGGCAAAAACTTACTTTCTCTTTGAATAATCAGGCTTTTTGGTTTGATTGTTTGTTTTTTGCCTCATCTTGCAACTTCTTTTAACTGAAGACTCCCTATATCCTTTTTGGAGATGCTCTTGAGTGGAGATGGATAACTTTTCTTATTTACTTGCCCCAGTCCTGCTTTCAAGGAAGCCACTCAAGGAAACAAAACACCCCAAAGCAAACACCACTATTGAGACAATCCTAGTGACCTAGAGAGGATTTCTAAGGCTGTAAATATTTACAGCAGCAGACAGTCTCATTTGTTTCCCATTGGAGAAGCTAGTGGGTTTGAATCAACAACCATGTAGTTAACAGTCCAACACCTACCTGACAGCACTGCTGGGGCACATGACCTTGCCAATGCACAATCATGTGCAAGTCAATATTCTTCCATCTTCCATCTCTTTCTAATTGCTATTAACAGAAAACCACCTTGGAATTCACTTGATTGCATAGTTTTTCTTATCTTACGAAGACTTTATGTTCCAAATTCTGAGCTATTTCAGGTTTGTACTGTAGGACATAGCTGTCCAATTTGTGATGGATAGAAATGTTCTTTTCACTCTGGGTGGTAGCCATGGATGGCACAAATAGTTAATTTTCTCACCATTGGCCAAGAGTATGACAGTTGAAACAAACTCAAAAGTTCATCTAAAGACAGGCCTGTTCATTTGTTACCAAAAGATCACAGCTTTAAAAACCCTGTTATTGTTACCAGGTGTGGCAGTCCTGACTCACAGGGACCCTATGTGCCACAGAACAGAACACCGCCTAGCCTTGATTCCTCTTCCCAACTATTCACATATTTGAACCCAATATGGCATTCACTGTGTCAATACATCTCGTCAAGAGTCTTCTTCCTTTTCATGACCCCGCCAGTGTAACAAGAATCATCTCCTTCTCCAGGGACTGGTCTCTCTTTATAATATGTCCAAAGCACAGGAGATAAATCCTGCCATCCTGGCCTCTAAGAAGCTGTGTTAGTCTGGGTAGACTAGAGGAACAAATTTCATAGACACGCATGTAAGGAAAAGGTGTATATACAAGAGGATCAAGGACATTGAGCCCAGTCCAGTTCAAAGTCATAAGTCCGATATTAACCCATATGCCTGAAATCAGTCTAAAAAGTCTCCTTCTGACTCATGAAGTCACAGGTCAGTGGGTGCAGAATCCCGGTGCTGGCAGGGGTCTCCACATGGCTCCTCACTTCCAGGGCTCAGGGTCCATCAACAGCAAAAGCAACTCATCACTGGCAGAGGTCTCCATGTGGCTGCCCCAGCTTCAGAGGTCTGTCTCCTTCAGGGTAAAGCCATGTGGTCTCTCCACCAGCTCCTCCAGCTTCTCGGACGCTGCCATCTTGTCTTGTCCGTGATTCATCTTCTCTGAGACTAACTCCCAACAACTGGGGAAGATAGCTTCTCATCTTCATGAGGGAAATATCACGAGATTTCCCAGAAGTCTCATGAGAAAGCCATGCCCACATAGAGGCCTCATTGGCTACTCAATGGTTACCTCCAGATTAACAGGCTAGACTCCACCCCTACATTTCAATCATACAATTGACATAAGCACATGACTGCCACAAAAGCATCTGGCTGTACTTCTTCCTAGAGAGATTTGTTTGATCTCTTGGAAATCCATGGTGCTTTGAATACTCTTTGACATAGATCAAGTGCATATTTTTTCATTCTTCCTCTTTGAATGTCCAACTTTCACATGAAAATGAGGCCAATGAAAGTACCATGGTGTGATTCAGGTGCACCTTTGTGCTCAAAGTAACCTCCTGATCATCAACACTTTAAAAGGATTCTGTGCATCAGATTAAACCAATGCAATGTAACATTTGATCTCTTGACTGCAGCTTCCATGAGCAGTGATTGTAGATCCAAACAAGATAAAATCCTTGACAACTGCAATATTTTCTCCATTTATCATGTTACCTATTTGACCAGTTTTGAAGATGTTAGTCTTCTTTACACTGAGTAATGTTGTGAATTCTGCACATCACAGGTTACTAATAAGGCTTCCTATGAGCCTGATGCTACATTTTTCTTCATATAATCCAGCTTCTCTGATTGTTTGCACAGCATACAGATTGAACAAGCAGAGCGAGAGGACTGTTCACAACCCTGGTGCACATTTTTCTGATTTTAAATCATGCTTAAACCCTTGTCTCTGTGTAAACACATGCCTCTTGATCTGTGAACAGTTTCTTCACAAGTACAATGAAGTCTTCTGGGATTCCCATTCTTCTCAAGTCTATCCAGAGTTTGTTATGACCCTGTGTCAGTCACTGATCTGTGTCAATTTCAGCTTTGGGAAGGTAGGGATGGAGTATAGCCTGTCAATCTGGAGATAGCCAATGAGACCTCTGAGTGGGCATGACTTTCTCCTGAGAATTCTGGGAAGTCTCGTAGTATTTCCCAGTTGGAGGTAAGAAAGCATCGACTCAGTTCCTTGGAGATGCTCTTCTTGCTAGACGAGATGACAGCATGCTGATAGACCCTGAGTCCTGGAGACTCCATGGACATGCTCTGATGGAACCAGACCTCTGGGGCTGGAGAAAGCCACATGGAGACTCCTGCCAGTACTGAGATGCTTGGGAAGGTACAGATTTACCTCAGCCAGCTCTGAGATGATTCTACCACCAATGGTGGTATACTGTTGATGGACTCTGAGTCCTGGAAACGAGGAGCCATGGGGAGACCCCTGCCAGCACCAGGATGCTTCTCCTGCTGCTCGATACACAAGACTCTGCATCCACTGACCTGTGATTTTCCTGGTGTCATTGCACATGCTTCATAAGTCAGAAGAAGACTTTGTAGGCTGGGATCAGACATATGGACTAATATTGGACTTATGACCTTGGACTAGACTGGAATGGGATGCTTTCTCAATGTTCCATTCCTCTTGTATATAAACCTTTCCCTTTATCCATGTGTGTATTTATGGATTTGTTTCTCTAGTCTACCTGGACTAACACAGTCCCACATAGTCGAATGCCTAGGCATTGTCAATAAAACAGAAGTAAGCATATTTTTGATATTCTCTGCTCTCAGCAAAGGTTCATTTAATGCCAGCAATGATATCCCTTGTTCCACATTCTCTTGTGAATCCGGTCTGAACCTCTGATAGCTCCTTGTAAATATTTTGCTGCAATCATTGTTGAGGGATTTTCAGCAAAATTTTACTTTCATGTAATATCAGTAGTAATGTTCTGTCATTTGAGCTTTCTCCTGGGCCACCTTTCTTTGGAATGGATACTAATATATATCTCTTCCAGTCAATTGGACAAAAAACTACTTTCCAAACTATAGTTGAGTGCTGCCAGTGTTTCATCAGCTTGTTGAAACATTTCAATTGGTATTCCATCATTCCTGATACCTGGTTTTTAGAAAATGCTTACAGTACAGCTTGAATGTCTTCTTTCAATAACCTTTGTTCTTGCACAAATGTTACCATATGTTATGGTTGAATGCTAACTAGTTTTTTTTGATACAGTCTCTCTTAATATTTCCTTTCTTATTTAATATTTAGCTCATAGGTACTTTTAATATTGTACCTTGAGATTAGAATTATTTCTTTAGTTCTTTACGTTTAAGATATGTTGGCATGTTCTTCCTTTTGGTTTTCTAACTTGAAGTCTTTTGTAGTATTTTTCTTTATCTTCTCAAACTACCCTTAGAAATTATCTTTTCACCTATTTGACTTCATTGTTTCTTCCATTTACCTTAGCTACTCTAGGATCAGGAACAAATGTCAGAATTTCTTTGTTTTGTTTTTTTTTGTTTGAGGGGGGCATTACTACCCTCTGGTGGTTGTGGGAGCTAGCCAGCCTTGCTCCTGAAGAGCTGCTGCTGGATTTGAACTGCCAAGCCCATGGGCCGCAGTTCTGCACTCAGTCACTCCACCACCAGGGCTCTGCCTATAGAATTTCTTTTGATAACCACTTTGATCTTTTTCATTCCTGTGTACCTAATGACCTTTTGCTTTTTTTTTTCATCTATGATGTTCTTGATGTTCTCCCATAGCTCATCAAGACTTTTGTCATTAGTGATTAATGCATCAAATCTGTTCTTCATATTTCTGCAGATTCAGGTGGGATAGTCTCAAAGCCATATTTTACCTCTTGTACACTTGTTTTCAGCTTCTTCATGTTCAAGTTGGACTTATATATGAGCAGTTGATGATCTGTTTCACAATCAAGTCCTGGCCCAGTTGTAACTGCAATATTGAGTTTCTCCATCTTCTCTTCCCACAGATGTGATAATATGATTCATTTGTATTTCACCTGGAGAAGCCCATGAGTAGAGTCATTCTTTTGTGTTCTTGAAAGGGTATTTTAGATGAAGTAGTTCCTGGTCCTGCAAATTTCTGTCTTGAGATTTCCAGTTTTGCCTCTATTACGAAGTCCAAATTTTCCAGCTGCTGTTTCTCCCTCTTTGTTTCCAACTTTTGCATTCCAATTTCCAATAATTATCAATACTTCTTCATTACATGCCTGATCCATTACAATTCCATTCCTCTTGACTGTGTAATTGCTGGCACAGTAAGACTTATGATTTTCTCATTCAAAATGGCCAGTACCAGTACATTTTACCTCAGTAACTCCTGTTATCAGGAGTTCTATTTCCTTTTTAAGGACTTCCAATTTTCCTACAGTCATACTTTGTTTATTTCAGATAAGGCAGATTATATGAAAAAGGATGCAGTATTATGCTTGGAGGAAGGATTATTTATAATTTCTAATATGCCAATTACACAACCTTGCTTGCTGAAAGTGAGGAGGACTTTAAACACTTACTTATGAAGATAAAGGACTGCACCCTTCAATATGGATTATATCTCAATGCAAAGAAGATCAAAATCCTCATTCCTGGACCAACAGTAACCATCAGGATAAATGAAGAAAAGATTGAAATTGTCAAAAATTTCATCTTGCTTGTATCAACAATCAATGATGCTCATGGAAGCAGAAATCAAGAGATCAAATGACACATTGCACTGGGTAAATCTGCCACATAATACTTCTTTAGATCGTTTGAAAACAAAGAGTTTACTTTGAAGACTAAGGGGTGTCTGACCTGACCCACAGTATTTTCAATTGCCTCTTATGTGTGTAGAAGTTGAACATTTAATAAGAAAGGTTGAAGGACTGGTGAGTTTAGATTATGATGATGGCAAAGAATATTCAAAGTACCATGAACTGCCAAAGTAGCAAACAAATATGTCTGGGAAGTGGGATAGTACATCCAGAACGCACCTTAGAGGCAAGGATGAGGATATTTTGTCTCATGTACTTTGGACAAATTATCAGTAGAGACCACCCTCTAGAGAAAAGCGGCATGCTTGGTAAAGTAGAGAGAGTGAAAAAGAGGAAGGCCTTCAATAATGTGGCTTGGCACATCAGCTGCAACAATGGACTCAAGTCTGGGAACCATTGTGAGAAGAGTGCAGGACTGGGCAGTGCTCCATTCTGCTTTGTGTGTGGTAGCCATCGGTCAGCAGGGACGCAATGGAACCTAAGAACAACAACAGTAAGATTCCAAGTTCCATGTTTTCGTTGATGTTACACCAGTTTTTTCTCATTTTGAATTGTGCCTGATCAAGAAATGGCAGTCCCAAAGGCGTCACGTCCTCTGAGTCCTATTGGTGCACTTCGCTTTCAGAAGGCAGTTCTTCCTCAGTGGTATTTGGAATGCCTTCTGGCAGGTGGGGCTCATTTTCTGGAACCATCTCTGACAACACTCTGAGGTTTACAGGGTCATACAATATTTCATTGTCATCCCCAGAGTTTTCCTGGTTAATGCCTCTGAAGTGGACAGCCTAATCTGTTCTTAGTCCATAAGCTCTGCTGGGTGACCCTGCTGGTATTTGAAATACCAGTGACACAGCTTTTAGCATCACAGCAACACAAAGTCAACACAGTCAAACAAAATGACAGGCAAGTGGTGGTGAAAAGCCTATGGAGTCATTCTTTTCCACACGCATGCGGTCACCACGAGGCAGCATAGACTCCATGGAAGCCAACAACAAGAGCCATAGGTGGCTGTTAAGCACTTGGAATGTGGCTAATGTTACTTAAGAACTCAATTTTATTTTTATTTTGCTTTAATTAATCTACATTTAAATAACCACATGTGGCGATTAACTACTGCACTGGGCAGTACAGTCACAGAGATTTAGGTCAGGACTGGCAGAAGCTACTTAAGATGCATAGTAGGCAAATGCATGTTCTGGCATCTCTATTGTGTGTTTCTTCAGCAAATCTCACTTACTTTGATGAGAACCCCTTTGCCTAGGCTATCTGGGCATTTGCCAGATGAATGTGTACATTATCACTGTATTTTTACTTATATTAATAATGTCAATAATAATATTAATTACCTAGATTAACTATAGAAGGCCTACCGTGCCAGAGATAACTGTAGTGTACCTCCTAAGTTTCTAGTTTCTGCATAAATATATTGCTTAATTCATCTGACAAACTTTACAATTGAAGCCAAATAATTAAATGAGTCCTTATTTAAAGGAGCCCTGGTGGCAATGTGAGGTAAGCATTGGACCGTTCCTGATACTTCAGTGGTTCAAAGCCACCAACCACTCCAAGGGATAAAAATAAGACGGCTTCCTCTATAAAGCTTTACAATCTCAAAACCCTGCAAGTGCTGGCTGTGAGTCAGAATTGAGTCCATGTTCGTGGGTGTTGCTTAAAACTCTGACTTGCAACAATTGAAATCTATCTATGTATTTTATCTCCCAGTGTGCCCTACTACTAAAAATTCAGATTAGTTGCGATTGTTTTATTTCCTTTTATAAAGGTGCAACATACCAGGTATCATATTTCTTTATGTAAATGACACCTCGCTGCTTTATGTCAAAATTTGCTTAATTTGTTGCTTTTTCCTGATTTCCTTTCTCGTGTAGCGGTGAATCACAAACAACTTTGAGTATAAGATTTTTAAGAAATCATTTTAATCTGAAAGAGAGTTGGTACCATGTAATCTTTCTAGACATAATGAACCAACATGGTTCCAGAAACAAATATCTTGGCAGCTGTGAGATGGAGCAACTTTCTTTGTAAGAAGGTACATGGGTGGAATGGTGGACATTTAAGTGATAGAGTGGCTGGGAGTTAGTAACCCTCAGTTTCAGGGTGGGGAAGACAAACAAGTATGCCAGGACATGCATCCTGCTAACCCTAGCCCTTCCTTTTGAGGGGGCCTAGACCTGAGATTTCTGAAGGTGGCTCTCTTTCCACCCCAAGGGGGAACAGCACCAGTACCATCATGATCCAGCAATACTTTCTGCAGAATTGTTTTCCTATTTGGTTCTGAACTTTTGATAACCAGTAAAACATTACAGTATTTATGATCAAGTGTAATTTACCCAAGTTGGTAAAGTACTATCTTAAAGCTGCAGTCTTAATAACCATACAACTCAGAGATTGGCTGTCACCAGCAGGCAGAGAGCTACAGTACACAAAAACACCAGTTTGTGTGATAAAAGCTTGACAGCCTTGCCTACACACAACCAAAGAAAATAACATGCCCGTGACAGCTACAACAGCAGCAATTTTAAACTTCTCACTGATGAAATGCACTCTGCAGACATAACTCTTGCATAAATCTGGATGTCACTTTTTCGTGTTATAATTTTGTGATCCAATGGATCATTACAAAGACCCTATAGCTGCAAATGAGCTCAATAATGCAGAATGTGCACAAATCATTGAGCTATCAGTGACATCAGGGGTTTGGCTGCTGGGGTTATTAACAGATATTTTTTCACCTCAAAGCACAGACTAAAATCAATCATTCTGATAACCATGCATGGCATGAGCTGTCTGTACTTTCATTTCAATCTGATTAATCACATATATACAGACCTTTACCTTAAAGGAGCAATTGTTCACATTTAATCACAAAGAAACATTCAAGCATACCATCAGCCATTACTAAATTTAACCACAATCTATGCTTCCTATTTTAACAAATATATTTATGCTAATATGGATTTCTGCAAAGAAACACAGTGTTTCATTTATTTTACCAGCATTAAAATCAAAGCTAAATAAATGAACCCACTGTGTTTTATACTATTTATCATCTGCTGCTTCTTTCTTTTGAAGCGTCCATTGCACCCATGTATTCTATTGCACAATTTACTTCAATAATCAAGGTACAAATAAATTATAGCATTATGCTTTCTTCAGTAAAGTAGAATGTGCTAGCTATCTATCAGATTTCATCATGTAACATGCCCTGCTTCTTTCCAAGATTTGATTCTACTACCCCATCAATTTATCCTGGTTTTAATATTGCAAAGAAACAAATACCGTTTTGAGTGCAGGATTTTTTTTCTTCCAAATCTGAACTAGAGGTGGGACAGAGCTAGATCTCTGTCATGATCCTTATAACAGTGTCTCCAGGAAGTGGAGCATTTCAGAAGGGACATTTGTGGTTACTATAACAACAGAAAGACAGAGTTTAAAAAGGACCTCTTCTCTCAGAAGCCAAAGGTGAATTTTCAGTAAACAAATCAAAACTTAAGAAGGTTTTAATGTGTAAACAGAGCACACAGAATCTTGATGGGAAGGAGAGAAGGTAAATTTATGGTATATAAAAGCTTTTAGACCTAAGGTATAACACAGATAAGTGGAAAGCTCATTATCAGAGCTGTAGAAAACCATACTATTGGTGGAATGTGTTCACAAAGTCAGTAATTCATAATGGTTAATCTGAGAGAAGGAAGAATCGTCCTTCAGTTGTCTAAAGAACAGATAGCCTCAGCTTTACAGAGAGCTATAGCCACTGGTTGTAGGACCAAGACTCCCCATGATCATTAAGGATCTTGAAGACACTGGAAACCATCATGGAAAGTGCTGAGATGCTGCCTTGCATAGCTGAATGTGAAGATTCGTCTTTGAGGATTTCTTTATTCCTCAACTTAGTTTCTGCTTCATCAGCTTTTTGTCAAGCCAAGCTTTTTGGTCTTGAACATTTCCTATTCCACCCTCAAGTGAATTTCCATTGGGGGACTAACTCGGTCTATGTGCAACCTCAAGGAAACCCTTTCCACATGAAAAATTCCATTCTCCATTCCTACGCTCCAGATTTTAATGTTTTCCTAAATAATCACTAACCTAGGAGTCTGGTGGTATAGCAAGTTTACTGCTGGGTTTGTAACCACCAGGTCAGTTGTTTAAAAATCACTGGCTACTCTTTGGAAGAAGGATGGGCCTCTTTGCTCCTAAGGAGACTTACAGTTTTAAAAACCTAATGAGTAGTTCTACTCTGTGCTATAAGGTTGATATGAGACAGAATCAACTTAATGGCAGTTGTGTGATTTGGTTTAAACTCTAGCTGGGTTTCAGAAAAAATTTTAATGTAATCCCATGATGGAATGTTGCCCCCTTTGTCAAAATGGAGTCCTTGAGCCATCTGAATAGTGAACTAAAGTTTGAAGCAGAGAGGGCCTCAGATGATTTGACAACTAGATCGCTGCCCTAATGACCATTTTCAGTATAAAATAAGATCTATTGAAAGGTACTTTGTTATTTCAACATGATAGCAGAGCACTGTTGTTGTTTGCACAGATGCACCTTAAAAAAGAGTATGGAACTCAAATTTGTGATTTTCTCCTTGGGCAGCTGCCGAGCTGTCCACCGTAGAGAGAACCCTGATTACAAATGCCATTTGAACAGCCTGTTTATTGAACTCAACACAAAATTACATCTCAGTGATGCTGAACCAGTATGAAATGGCTGAACTCCAGTACTCACTTGAAGTTTTGAGCCCATCCTGAGGCATCTCAGAAGAAAGAATGGCAACATACGAATAAAAAATAAAACAGCAATTGAAAATCCTATAATGTATTCTCCTTCTACTGTCATACACGCCAGGGTGCTATGATTCAGAATTAAATCCCTGGCAACTGGTTATGGTCAAAATGGGTCATCAGTCCATAGAGTTACTGCCTATGAGGGGAGATTAATGCCTACAAGAAATTAAACGCACAGGTCTATAAATAAAATTAATTCCAAGAGCTAGGAAAGAAATGATCTGTCCTGGAGAAAAATATGGAGTTGCGAAAACCCTTTCTTTGAGGGGGGCAGGGAGTGATATTTAGGTTGATACCATAGAAGAGAAGTAGTTCGCCACATGAATCTTGTGCTACAGAACTGTTGATCTCTGAATATGGTGGGCGAGGAGGTGATTACCTGTGGTGCTTCTCAATCTCAATCGTGAGTGAAGATGAGGGGAGTTGTAAGGTGAGGACAAAATGCAGGCCTGTGACAAATCATGGAGAGACTTCTAAGTCATGGCCAAAAGAGTTTGGGTTTAATTCTCAGCTTCTTTCACATCATATTGTCACAAGGCCAGAAGAGCCCCTTGGGATTCAACCCATCTGTCAGGGAAAAGGTAATTCTTTTCCTTCTCATTTGTGCACCAACTTTTGTAAGTCAACTTGACTAATGTTTGTTTATAATCAGTGAGTAAGCTGCTACTTTAATACTGCTACCCTGGAAGAGGCCCCTTCAAGGCATGTTAAAGTAACTGATGTGAATAAAAACAATGAATAAAAATACCTCTCTCCTTTAATGAGAACAGCAACTTCTGTTTCCCTGGGCTTTTATTTTTGGTCCCATAAGACCTTTTAAAGCAGAGTGTGTTCTGGTTCAAATGCTAAAAACATAATCTCCTCTGCCTCGCACTGTATTATGTTTCGAGAAGCCATTTTAGATCCATCTTTTTGAGGACAGCAGCTCGTAGCCATCATAGCTAAAACACCCCCAGTGCCACTGTGAGGTTGTCCTTTTTTTTTTTTTCTTTCACTAAGACTGTTTTCTTGCAAAGCCACAAGGATTTGCAATTCTGTACCTGATGCATGGGCCATCGAGCCCAAGACTTGATAGAAGAAGCCTCAGAGATTGTTTTCTGCAATCTACTCTCCTTCCATAGCAAGGTGAGATGAAACTCCATTTCTCTGAGTTCCCATTTCTGGATGGGTTATGAAAATTCAGCCAAACACTTTCAGAATCAATTTGTAGTTTCTGCATGTACAACCTCTTTAGTATTAGATTCCATTTGTCTGTTACTCTCTCTATAAAGAGGCATCATCGTGTAATGAAAAGTATAATGAAAACTAGCCTGGATTTCATTCCAGTTCTGTAATTAACCTGCTCTGTGACTAAGTAGAAATTGTTTCTTTTTTGAGCATTTTTTTTTAATTTGCAAGATGACCTCGATGGCTCCCTCCAGCTCTACTACTCTCTCAACATAGATTTAATAATACTTCCAGTATTAGTTATAGAAAGTTAAACTGCTGTTACAGTTAGGCCTATGAGTTGAAAGGCTCAAACAAAATGGAAATGTATGCCCTTCATGCAAAACTGTTCCGGACACGGGTTCTAAGTCTCCAACCCTTTTATGATTCAGGAAATGGGTTTAGAAACACTTAGCTTCCCAAATCCATCTGCTAATGAATTTCCAACATGTCAAAAGGGGACAAGTTGAAGGTCAAGGGCAGATAATTCCTGTCATGGAAATGATGCCTAGTTTGTACACATTTCCCCCACACATGCCATTGGTAATGATTAAAATCATAGATAGCTGCAAGAGAGGCCAGAAAATGCCTTATCTTATATCCAAGTTGGATCCCAGACAGAGATCCATTACTAGGAAGAGGAGAAGAAAAGATTTAGTTGGACAAATGGTTATCTCTGCTGCATATTTAACATCTCTAGGTGCTTCACATTCTACAAAGCTTCTATCGTCATTAGAGTCAACAAAGGGGACACTAAGTCTCTAAGGGATTAAGGACAATGTATGACATCTCACAGTTAAGATTGGAGATAAACTTCAATTTCAGGGCTGCTGGTCATTGCTCTCCCTATTTGCATGGCAAGTAACTATTATTTCCCTAGCAAATAATCATTATGATAAATCTACATTGATATGATAGAGCTTGAACATAGCAGCATTATTGTGAAAAGCAATGGGAGTCACTAAAGCAGGACACCAATGCACACGTGGTCTCCAGATATTAAGAAGTTACTAAATAACACAGGGGTGGAAAGGTGATGCAGGCAGAGACGTCCTTAAGTAGTACAAATAGTTAACAAGCTTGAATGTGATCTGAAAGACTTGAGATTCAAGTCCATCTAGAGAAAAACCAGTTCATCGACTTCTGCAAAATTAACTCGTAAAAATCCATTAGCGCACAGTTTCACTCTGACACACATGGGTTGTCCTGAATCACAGTCAACTCAACAGCAACAGGTTTAGAGGCTGCGCAATTCAGTAGCAGAATTCTTGTCTTCCATGTAGAAGACAAAGGTTCTGTTCCTGGCCTACATACTTCAGGCCCAGTCACTATCCAGCCATAAGTGGTGGCTTGCACATTGCTGTAATGCTGAATAGAGACTGGCAAGTCTTCCAAATGCCTGATCCACAAACAATTACAGGGATGGCACAAAACTGGGCATTTCTCCATTGTGCATGGAGTAACCATGAATCAGGGAATAATTTTTCCAGCAGCGAAATAACTAAGAAATGAACTAAACAACTATGAAGATAATCTGGAGGCAATTTAAGAAGTGGAATTTGATAAAGAATTCCTGATAAACAACTGAGATTTACAATGAGATGTTTACTCATTTCTCCGGAGGTAAAAGTGAATCTCTAAAGAAGCTTAAAAGGCCAAATGTGCTTTCAAATGGAACACAATTTTATGCTGACGTCAGTGGGGTTACCATTACAACTTGATTTAGCCCTTAGGTAAATCAGCCTTCATATATATATATATATATATATATATATATATATATATAACTTTAAATTAGGTGGTGGTTTGAGTTTCATATTATCAACATTGCATTCCATCCAAATCACTAATCAAACCCTCCAATAGTCTACCCCCCATCTGCTTCCGAGCTCCTCCTTTCACCCCTATTATGAGCAATCATCATCCCCTTTACTTTCTGCAGTCAAGAATGTCAACAGCTTCCTCATAGAGTTGCTATTGATATTAAAGACACTATTGGCAAGGCACATGGTGGTGGTTGGAGGGAAAAGAAACACGGACTTTGGGGGGGGGGGGCTTGGAAAAGTTCATGGAGAAATTCTATTATCTTCTAATGTGTCCCTAAGACTCAGAAACAACTCCAAGGCGTGAAACCACCACCATCATCTCAAAGAGAGTAGACATAGCCTTCCCCACTGCCCTCATCACACACATGCTGCTGTAAGGATTTTATTCCTGATATGAAATTCCTACTCAAAACTCTTAATCATCCAACCTCCTGTCTTTGTAGAAATAGTCCAACAATCTCAAAACACAACTTTGAAAAAGTCTGCTCAGGTTCTTCCTTCTTTTAACCACATTTCTATGAAAATTAAAAAAATCTCTAAAGAATGGATTAATGTCCATTTATTCCAAGTTTCAGTCTTCAAAAAGGATTGAAAGAATCATATTCCAGAAAGCCTTCTCCTAGAGGTTTCTTATTCTACTCAACATCAATAGGATCTCATGGTTTAAAAGTCAAGCTCCCCGCCCCCTTTATCAAATCTCTTCAAAATCGGTCACTTTGGAGAGAGAGGGTAGTTTAATGGATTAACCAGACCTGTAGAATAAAGGTTGTGATGGGTCTCAGAACTGAGCCATCATTCATGAAGCAGTCAAAATGAACTCTCAAGAAAGGGACATCGGTAAAGCCCACCAAGGCATTGATACTGTGTGGGATATGGCAGGGTAATTCATTATTTCATACAGCAAGTTAACTCAGCTCTACCTGTACCCTCTGTGAAAAGGGGAGGAGAGTTTATCAATGGATATGCTTTTCATGGGTAACTTTAAAGAATTATGCCACCAGACATCTTATTATGACAAAGCTCTCTCCTAAGTCCACTGGATCTTTGCACCTAATTTATTTTTATTCTCAGCACTCAAGGGCATTGTAGAGACAGCATTGGCTACCTTTTGTCATCATTTGAGAGACCCTATCAAATGTTACAACCAGGACCTTTTTAAAAAATCTACTGTACCAACTTACTTTAGCAATTCTGAGTACCATTTTACTTTTATACCCAAGTCTGTCATTGCTGGGTTATATTTACTGAGCACTTGTGTGCTTACATCACTGAATTCAGCAGATAATAGCCACAGAAGCAGAGGATTTTTACAATCTGGAAAATAGAATCTAAATCTACCTCCAAAGCTAATAGCATTTCATAAATGCGGTTTCTCTAATGCTAATTTCTTTGGTCTTTTGTTTACACAAGAAAGCTCCAGGCTGGTTTATGGTGTCACATTTATCACTGAGTGGAATATAAGCAAATCCTATTACACAGGAATTCAACCACCCAAATGAACCAAAGTGTGGATTATGGTATCTCTTTATGCTGCGATTTCTGCCTAAGAACAAAAGCTTTATACAGATGCAAAGGAAATGTGAAAGGAAAGCAACCTGTTTTTCTCAGGACTCCTCATTGTATCTTTCATCATTGTCTGAGCCCTAAGGCTCATCAGTAAATTTGGAGAAAGGGAAAAAAAAGTTTGAAACATAGTCATTAAATGACCCGAAGCCGAGAATGGTTTTAAAGTAACATGACTATGTTTTCTCTGCCTGTCTTTTTTCTAACAGCACAACTCTTCAGCTATCAAACTACCCATCATTCCCTCTGAAACTTTCAGATCCTCAACTGTCCCTATTGGGATCAAACTTAAAAAATGCCCACTATTGGCCATCAGCTATATGATTGTTCACAACATCCAGTTACTTCATTCTATTAGCCTCCCACGGACATCGCTGAGATCAGCACGAAGCCTCATAAACTGGAGCTGCTGGAGAGACGAAGTTCTAAGGTGATGGAGTCAGAGAGGGCTAGTGACCCGATTTATTATTCTCTCTCAAGGACTTTTGTGAGCCTGGTTTGCAGGAGAAAGTGAAATGTTCACAGGCATCAAAGACCAAGGGTGTGGCTTTTCCACTGGTGGAATGTTGGCAGGTATGTAACTTACATCAAAAGAGAGACCCTCTCAAGCGGAAATGGCACAAGGATGTTCTATCCTTGAAAATAGAAAAGGCTGGATCTATACAGCCATCCCTTTGGTCTCTTTTTTCTTCACGTCTCTATCCATTCATACTTTGCCCACTTCGATCCAAATGCCATTATTCTGTTTATATATTGGAGTTCCAAAGATCGCAAGATCATTTATAAGAGCATAAACTCACTTTAAAACTGTCATTTATCTGTTGATGCATTTGAATTGTGTAGCTGGAGGAGAATAAGGAAAACATCATGAACTGGGAGAAAGAACAACTGATCTTCTTGGAAGGAGCAGGACCAGAGTGCCCTTTACAGGTAAGGAACATGAGATTTCTACGACCCACTTGGGACATGCTGTCAGGCAAGACCAGTCCTTGGAGGGACACAATGTTGAGTAAAACAGAAGGGCAGTGAACAAGCAGAAGGCCTTCCAGAGGATAGATTGTCACTGTGATTGCAACAATTGACTGAAGTATCAGAACAGCGAACAGGGATGTTTCCTTTTGTGGTGTGTAAATTTACAATGGGTCGGAACCAACTCCATGGCATCTAACACCAGTAGCGGCCCACTCATTTACTTACCCATGGGGTCACAGATAAATAAATGGATAAGTCTGTCATACTCTTATAGGACAGAGACCACCTGCGGGTGGCTGCTCTTTAGGTGTCTGGAACTTTTAATCTTTATAGAAGAAAACAGGTCTACTCTTTCTCTCATATAGCAGCTGATGGATTCAAACAACTAAGCCTGGGTTTAGCAGCTTAATATGCAACCCAGTCTACGGTATGGGTGCCATATATAAAAATAACAGGAGTGAAGTAGAGAAATGATATGCAGGAAGAAGTACAGTTACTCAAGCTAAATTCTGTATGCCCCCTCAAATTACATTATGGATATATGATTCCGAGTGTCCATGACTCCTAGTATATACAACTCCTCTTCTTTATTCAAGCTCTGAATTCATTGATAAATAAGACAAAGGAAAAAAAGACAAAGGAATAATAAATGAGGATTAAATCATCACTCTGTTGTTGAACAAATGATAGAGGAGAATGTGTCATATATTGAGAAGAGTTAGCTTCTTAATATTGAACATCAGACCTGGAGATATGTGTCACCCAGCCACAGTCAACTCTAAACCATTATAGGCCTCCCCTGGGGGCTGCAACGCTTACTAGTAGCACTTGGCCCAAAGTAAGCCAGAACACAAACGGACTGATATAGACCTGATTCTAAGCAGAAATAGGATAGAAGCTATGTTCTTTATGGCCCAATCCACTAGTCAGGTATGTAATTTTTTATCCTAGGAGTAAGTCAAGGACTGGAGGAAGACTGGAAGTATCACCCTTAGAAATGTTCCTTCTTGAAGACAGTATTGGGATAAAGGCCTGAGTGCCTCTACTCCCAACATTCACTGGGATTTTTTTTTTCACTAGGTGACTTTTTATTTGGCTTAGTCTCTTTTTGTTTAAATATAGATTTTACTGGGGGCTCTTACAACATTTAATACATCATTTGTATTAAGCATATTTGTACACATGTTGCCACATTCATCTACATTATCTACTTGAACCCCTCCAGCATAAGTTCCTCTTCCCCTCTTTCCTCTAGTTCTTTATTTTTTTAAAATTTCAACTCCCCATATTTCCCCTTCTCTCTCCTTCTTCCCCATGAACTTCCAATAATTTACAAATTCTTATTACCTCTTCATATCTTACACTGTCTAATGTGTCATTTCACTCACACCCCCCCTCGCCCGTTGTCCACACCCCAGAGAAGAGGTCACATGTAGATCTGAGAAATTTGTTCCCCCTTTCTACTCTACCATGGGAGAAAGATTTTATTCCTGTCAAGATTGTGATTCTCATGCCCACGACCACCAGAGTCAGTGATGCCAAAAAAAAAAAAAAGATTGTGATTCTCAGGAGCCCTAAGGAGACCATTCTACTCTATTCTACAGGTGACTCTGGGTCATAATCAACTCAATGGCAGTGAGAATATTATAGTAGTTACATATGGCATTTGTAATGTGGAACCCACACTTAGATGGAAGGAAGACATAGAGATAGAGTCTGTACTCTGAGTGTCCAGATAATTCGAAGATTGTTATCACTAAAGCAAGGGAGAATGATCACTGGGAGATCTTTTTCCTCCACTCACTGCCATGGAGTTGGGGCTTCCTGTTAGCATGTATGCACAGGGGCATTTGGGCATGGCTTTGTGCATGCAGGGAGAGCAATGGGAAGAAGTAAAGAGTGCATGAGAGGATAGATGGAAGGACTCTAAAAGTCAAGGAATTAGTCTAGGGCAAACACCAGTATATTTCAGGATGGCAAACTTAACGTTAAACACAATTAGCTTGAGTTTTCTGATTCAGGAAACTATAAAGGTAGATAGGAGCAAATGAAAGAGAATTAGTTAATTTATCATTGATATACCTATAACACCTTCTATCAATATCAATGTCAATTCTAGCTTCCACTGAACTGATTATGACACATAGCAACCTTGTAGGGAATAGCAGAATTGCCCAGTGCATTTCTGAGACTATAACTGTTTATAGGAGTAGAAGCAACTTCGTCTTTTTCCCTCAAAGTGGCTGATGGTTTTGAACAATTGACCCTGTGGTTAGCAGTCCAACACATCATCCATTCTGCCAGTAGGGTTATCATTGTGGAATTTAGTTTTCCTGTTAATCAATTTTATTTGTTTAGTAGACCATAAATTATCAGGACTATAGAATATATGTGTATGTAGGTATCAAAAATCTATCCTTAAAAACAAAAAAAACTTTTAAAAAAGCAAAATGAAGTTTGCTACCATCAAGGGAATTACAACTCATAGCACAGCTGTTCAGGTTTTCTGAGATTTTGTAAATCTGTGTAGGTTCAGTGAGTGTTATCTTTATCCAAAGAATAAATTTGGAATGTGTTTGAACCACCAACCTTGTAGTTATGAAGCCAATGTTTACTCCACAGCAGCACTAAGGTTCTACCAGTCTTCACGTCTAATTTTTTTTTGTACCATGTGAAAAGACATCCATCAGTGTAATGTTTCTGGACAGTGACAATAAAGCGGGAAGTAGGTGTTGAGTGACCCTCTCCCTCTAATCTGTGAAAGGAACAGGGCATACCTCATTGGTCACTGTGCCCTTCCTATTTTTATAAATGAGGCATTTCGAGTTTAGGAAATGGATTCAATTCCAGGCTGTGCCAGCAATTGTCAAAAGGGCAGAGAATACTGAGAGAAAAACCCAGAGAGAAGTACATATAGACCTGGAGTAGTCAGGGTAGACAGGTTTATGAGTTGTGTTTTCAGTTACTTACTGCCAGGTCAGCAGATCAAAACCACAAACCTCTCTGTGGGAAAATGATGAGGCATTCTGCTCCTATAAAGATTTACAGTTTTTGGAAAACACACAAGTCAGTTCTACTAGGCTATGTAAGGTCACTGTAGGTTGGAATCAACTCAGTAGCAGTGATATTTAAGATACTCTTTTAAAAAATACAAAGTAGGCTGAGCCTGGTGGCATTGTGGTTGTGCGCGGGACTGCGGCCCACTGGGACGGAGGTTCAATTCCAGCAGTGGGGCTGGGCCTCCTACTCCCACCACTGGAGAGCAGTGATGCCAAAAAAAATTTTTTTAAATAAAAAAATAAAAAAAAAATACAAAGTGACCTATTGGGAGGCTCACACTGCTGGTGGTCCCAACAGTCTGCACTGCTTTATGTCTAGCTGAGAGACTATTTCAACTCATTCTTATATCCATGAAATCTTAACTGATTGTCTCCAATGTACCAAATATATCCCAGAGTGTAGCAGTTCATACAACAAAGAGCCCGACCCACTTTATTTTACTGTAACTGGTGAGTTAGCCATGGCATAGCTACATCTACCAATGTACCATGCCAAGTAGGAATTGGTGTTGTTGAGAATGATAATGCAGGGGAGGGAGTCCTGAATGGATTCAGGTTAAATAGAGTAGACAGGAAAGACATTCTTAAGAAGGTGACTTATGTTATGACCTGGAGAAAGTGAATGAATGGACTTTGCAAAGATCTGAGGAATAGCATATCCTGACCCATTTCAGACTTTCTGGAATCAGGGGTTCCAGGAATATCCATCATCAAGGCATTCTAGACATGAAGAAGGGTCCTTGTGCGTCTAGGGACCCATGTCCTAAGAGTAAAGATTCTGTTTCCAGAGAGAAGCCGATAGCCTGCTTAAAAGATGAGTCTAGGTATTAAAAGAAAAAAAATCCCCACCATGGATGACGTGTCATAATCAGTTCAGTGGCAGCTAGAATTTACATTGATATTGATGAAAGGTGTTATAGATATATAAATGATAAATCAACTAATTCTGTTTAATTTGTACCTGTCTACCTTTATAGTTTCCTGAACCAGAAAACTCAAGCTAATCATGTTTAACATTAAGTATGCCACCCTGAAATATACTGGTGTTTGCCCTAGACTAACTCCTTGACTTTTAGAGTCCTTCCATCTATCCTCTCATGACTCTTTACCTCTTCCCATTGCTCTCCCTGCATGCACAGAGCTATGCCCAAATGCCCCTGCCCATACATGTTAACAGGAAGCCCAACTGCATGGCAGTGAGTGGAGGAAAATGATCTCCCAGTCATCCTTCTCCCTTGCTTTAGTAATAGCAATCTTTGAATTATCTGGACACATGGCCACACATGGCCACTTCCTTCCATCTAAGTGGGGGTTCCACATTACAAATGCCATATGTAACTCCTATAATACTCTCACTGCCATTGAGTTGATTATGACCCATAGTCACCTGTAGAATAGAGTAGTAGAACTGTCTCTTTAGGGTTTCTGAGAATCACAATATTTACAGGAATAAAATCTTTCTCCCATGGTGCCGCCGATAGTTTTGAACTGCTGTCTGCAAAAAAATCCTCTATACCATCAGAGCTCTTTTTGTAGCTACTATAAGGATTTGAAAGAGTGACTATCTTCCTTCCTTTGTTACTTCTTGTTTACAAGATTGTAGCTTTCATGGATCGAGCTGCAGGGACCACAAGGGAGCTTTGAGGATGCAATCATATGGGAGAGAACAGCACAACAGAAGAAAAGTATGTCCCTGGTCTCATGATGTATTAGACTTGCCCTGGACCCTTCCTTCTTAAAGAAGCAAACCTCCACCTTGTTTATGCCTCTGCCTTCTCAGATTTTCAGTCACTGCCAAACAAAACAAATCCAATCTCTTCTTAAAATTTTATTCTCCCTTCCCTCACTTTCCATCTCAGGGATTTCTCTCTCTCTCTCTCTCTCTCTCTCTCTCTTTCTCTCTCTCTCTCTCTCTCTCTCTCTCTCTCTCTCTCTCTCTCTGTCTCTCTCTCTCTGTCTCTCTCTCATGCTCCCATAAGAAAACTCTTTGTGCTTTATTTTATGACCGATGTATCAAAAATGTCTTTCTCCTACTTATTTTTTCCTACCTTCTCGTAGTCTGTTTTTGAACAGGCACTTCTAATGTTACCTTAAACACTTCCTTATCTCAATACTGACCACCTCCAAGGACAACCTCTGTCAACTTTAATAACCCAGAGTGTAATCCTTGACTTACTTACAACAAGAATTTTTTAAGGCCAGAAACCAAAGATATTTGATCTGATTTCTCCGGAGTCTAGACCATTGGCACACCAAAAACCAAACTCACCGCCATGGAGTAAATTATGACTCACAGTGATGATGTAGGCTAGGGAGAAACTGCCCTTGTGAGTCTCTGAGACTGACACTCTGTAAAGGAGTAGAAAATCCTTTCTCTTGTAGATCAGCTGGTAGCCTCGAATTTGGTGACCTTGCAGCCAGCAACTGGATACATAAGGACAGGCATCCTTAGTAATAGGGGCAAGAATGCAACCACAATCTGGTTTCACTTCACTGAACCATGACTCACATGGTGTGTGTTCTGGTCCCTGATGCATTCCAATCTCATTCTCTTCTTCCTGGCACTTTGGTCCCTCCCAGCCCATCCTCAGTTCAGCATTGGAGCTCCCACTTCCAGATTCTTGTGTTCATCACCCCCTCTGTCAGAAACATTCACTTCCCAAATATTTCTTGCCTGGCTTCCTTCAGTTAGTTCTTTCATTAGCAATCTCCTCAGGGAAGTTGCCTCTGGGATTAGGCTAAACAGTGACCTCCAACACTCTTCCTTTACTCCCTCGGCTCCATATGCTTACTTCTTTTCTATCTTCCCACCGACCACAATGCAAAGGAGGCTGTCTTGTTCACTACATCTGACCTATAATAAATCCTCACAAGTAAGAGCCAAACTAAGATGAATAAATAGATCAGTAAACAACCAAATTCATCTGGTGTTTATTGTACCATTAGCCTCATAAGAGGAAAAATAAACATTGTTCTCAGGATGGTGGCATTTGGCTGGGGGAAGGGAAAAGGTTGCTGTTATTTTTAAAGTATTCTCGGGGTGGGGGGGGAGAGAAACCAATTCACCTATTAACTTCAGAGAACCTGCACATTGAGTATTTCATTTGGGCAATTCTGTAAGAGGTTGAAGGATAAAACTTCCGGAAATTTATTGCAGCTTCCTGTTGTTTCTGTTTTCCTTTTAAAGTTTCAGCTATCAAACTAATAAGCAGAGACAATAAATTTTGTAAGGTGGCAACTTTCCCATGAATATCAGATCATTTGATTAATTTTCCTAGTTGGAGTGTTCTTTGGGCTATAAATTGAATTTAAAAACTGAGCATATATACATCAAGGGAAGAGCACATAAAATTCAAAGCAAAAATTATCAAAGAAGGGCTCCAGGCTTCTATAATAATAGATACAGTAATCTAGAACACTTGCTGAATACTTTTTGTACTCAAAAAGCAAATACAAAAACACTCAATGCTGTTGGGTCTGAGACTGTAAATCAATACAGGAGTAGAAACAGGAAGGAAAATAAGGCACACAAGATTGAATAATTTGCCCGTTGCTACACAACTAGTTCATGAGAGATGTAGAAACAGAGTGACGGCCTGGTTCCACTTCACTGTGTTTTGAGCCTGTTTGGTAGCTCCCCTGTTTCACGTGGTCTCCTGGCTTCTGGGCATCCTCCATTATAAGGTGAAGCATTTGTTTCCCTTCACTTTATGGAGTTCTCAGTCCCTTGGGATTTTTACGTTGATACGGGATTTGAAGTCCATTGTATGACTGCTCTCTTTATGTGACTGTTTACGACTCTGGGACTCTATGTGATAGCAACTCTTCTGTCTGATAATCCTGATGATTAAGGATCTCAGCATGATTCTGTTCTGATCTGATGTTGAATTAGACCAGAAAGTGAGAACTTTATTACTTTTTGGTCTCTTAGTTACAACTACCACAAGTTCCCATGTTGGTGAGAATTGTTAGATGAAGTAAGTGTTAGGGCCCTACTATCATTTTAATTGCCTATGATCCCTGCCCCAATCATCCAGCCTGACCCATAGGCACTAGTTCTAGTTTAAGGCATGGCTAGCATCACAGCTCCTTTTGACCATAGACCACCCACAGAGAACCCTATTCCCACTGATCTGCTCTAGTTTGGTAGGAATTACTGAATGACTGGCAACCCTGACTGATTTTTTTATCAAAAATTTTTGATTGAGGTCATGAGGTTCATTTTAAAGATCCACACAAGGTGCAGTAAAACTATAGACTCATCAGCAATGGTTCTCTCCACTTGATCTGAGGAGAATTTCTGCACAGAAGAGACACCCCAAATTCTAATGATTTTCCTCCTTCACAGGTATCCCTGAGACATCTCTTTAAGTGCTAGACTTGAAAGACTAAGACCCTTATAAACTAACTCCCATGTTCCTTAGCAGTCAGGCCTTGGGATCCTATCTCAAGAAGTCATTGGCTTAGAAACTATATGAAGCATTTTTACTTTACATACAAGGTCATCATGAGTCAGAATCAACTCAATGACAATAACAAAAAATGCCCTACTAATTAGTTTCATGTCTCCTTACTATCAATTGAAGATATGAAACTCACTTTATCAGTTTCCTATGGCTGCCATAACAAAATATAACAAACTCGGTGGCTTACAAGAATATATTATCTCATAGTTCTTTATGCAGTTCAGGATATTGACCATATTGATTACTGTCAGAGGGCTCTAAGAGAAGCTGTTCTCCATTTCTCTAAACCTTGTCCCCTCTTGGCTAGCAGCTGCATCTGCCTCTATCATTACCTGACCATTCTCTATCTCTGTGAGTCTTACCCTCTCATATAGAGAGAAGAAATACAATCTCCAGTACAAACTTACGTTGGATAATAACTTCTTGGAAAATCTTATTTCCAAACAAATCATGCTCATAGGTATCTTCTGGGATATAATTTAACCCATAATATTCACCACAGTTATAAAAAAAAAACCTAATCTAAATCTCTTTCTCTTAACTCCCAGGTAGCTAGAACATGCACTTGAAACACAATTAACTCACCAGAAGTAGAAAACTTGAGATGAAGTTAGAAAATGCTCAGGGAGTAAAACAGAATTACAACCAACCACAAATTACCAGAGAGGAAATCAATATAGTGATAAACATTGATGATAGTTAGAAGAAACTAATATAGTACTTTGAAAACATAAAACATCTTCCCCAAAGACTAAATTCCTCAAATCCATATTAAAAATTTATTTTAAGCAGTTATTTGCGATAAAAACTAAGCTCTCAAAATCCAATAGCTGTCATGTTTCAGACCTGTGAACTGCTGTGTGCATTGGCCTCTATCATAGAAATTTAGTGACAGAAGGGGATCACTAGGGGTTGTCTAATGCAGGCCCTCTTCTTTGAGGATAAGGAACATTTCAACCACCCGCTCAATAGGTGATTACTTACTGCTTATTCTGTTTTATCATTCTCCAGGATTTAGAGTCACCATCCTTTTCATAGCCTATTCAAATATTAATTGACACCTTATTTGCTGAATGACCCTATAGAGCTAACCTGAGCAAGAAAAAGCAGGGATTCATAAGTTAGTCACTGTGTAGGTCTGGATAGACTAGAGAAACAAATCCATTGTTCACAAACTCTTCTATGTATAAGAAAGAGTTTGTGCTTCTCATACAACGGATGGATATCTGGATTGTGATAAGAGTTGTATGAGCTCCCAATAAAATGATTTAAGAAAAGAAAGCATTTTATATAAAGGTTAATTGTACATTAAGAAAACACCCCAACCCGGTCCATTCCAAGGTCATAAGTCAGATATTAGCCCATATGGCTGATACCAATTTATAAAATTCTCTTCAGACTCCTGAACCACATGCGATGATGCCAAATACGGAACGATCATATGCCAGTGGGTAGAAAGTCTTTGCATCCAGTGGTGCTGTAAGCATTGCAATGTCGGCAGGAATCTCGACGTGGCTTCTCTAGGTCCTGGCGTCTGGCTACCTCAGGGTAGGTCCAAGTGACTTCTCCTCAGGGATGTCTCGCAGGGAGCCAGCCTTGTCAGTTGAGTCTCTCAGGCAGCAAGCGTTGTCAGTAGAAAGTCTCCAAGAGTGAACTGAGAGAGATAGGGTCTCTGCCTCCCAAAAGGAGTTACCACATTCCCCAGAATTCTCAGGAGAAGCCTGTGCCAACACAGAGGTCTCATTGGCTAGCTCCAGATTGACAGGCTAGAATCCACCCCTACACTCTAAATCCTCAAATTGACACCAGGTTAGGTGACTGCCACAGTTAGGTATGAAAAATGGCACACTATGGTGAAAGTCTGGTGGGATAAGAGAAAAAGAAAAGAATGGCAAGTTCAGGAAAAGTCAAGAATATTATGGAGTAATTTAGACTCTGTGCTTTTGCTTAGGAAAATAAAATACACTTCACAGGGGGCAAGGACCTGCAGAAGTAAATCTGTCCCACAATTAAGGACTCTGAGCAGGAAACCTTTTGCATTTGACTATATTGATCAGAGTGGTAAAAACTTGAGTAAAAGTAGGGGAAGGGGGACTGTTTTCTAATTACCCATTGCTTTGTAACAAGTTACTCCAAAAATACTTAAAACGGCAACTCTTTCATTGTATCACCAATTTGTAGTCCAGGAATTCAGGCAAGTCCAATTGAATGTTTCTATCCCATGTAGTGTCAATGCAGATTACAGGGCAGCATTCAGTTGTCAAGTGAGCTACACTTGAGGCCCCAGAAGGATTCATTTGCATATTGGTTGCTGGTCAGGGGTGGCTGAAAGGCTGGAACTCAGCTGTGTCTGCCAATGAGAACATCCAATGGACAGATGAGTGGTCTCAGGGTAGTTAAAAGTCTCACATGGAGGCTTCTCTCAGGGTTCCAAGTTAGACTTTGTCCAGCTCAGGGTCCTCGGAATGTTCTAAGAAGAGCAAGAGGAAGCTACAAAGCATGACCTCAAAGCAAGTATTTCAAGATGTCACTGGGTCCCTAGTCTATTCATCAAGCAAGACACTCCAAGGAGGAAAGAATTTGGACACCCTTCTCCATAGGACAGGTGACAACAGAACCAGGGCCATCTTTAATCAACCACAGTCTAGAATATTTTTGCAAGGCTAGCACTGCATGAAATCATTTTATACTAGTAATGATGGGTGCATCCAAAAAAGGATTTTGGATGAGAAGAAGAACTGCTATGGCTATGTTGTGTGCAAATACAACTATAAATAAGCTACTCGACTTGCGTAAGCACTGTTCATTCTCGTGTGATCCCAGGGACTTATCCAGTGTGAGGACGCAGAATGGGGGAGGGTGAATAGAAATAACAAATTTTCCTGTGGCAGTTGAAAAAAAAATTTACGGAGTGCCTCCTCATACTGGTCTATAGTTTGTACTGGAGGTCTCCAGCATAAAGAAAATGATGTCTTCCCATGACTTAACTCTCAGAAAGAGAACAGCGATAGCAGCAGTGAGGAGATGTAAGCAGTTTTAGAAATTCAGGAGACTTACTGATACTGGCATGGCTAATCATGCAGGTTGACTTTCAGAGGAACCTTCCAGCAGAGACAGCACGTAAGCAAACCATTCACAGTGGAGGAGGATTTAGTCACGTGGACTCAAAAAAGCAAGCAGAACATGCAAAAACAGATAAGCCTCAAGAGCTATGGTGTGTGTGTGCGCACGTGTGTGTGTGTGTGTGTGTGTGTGCGTGTAAGGCATAAAGCAAGGGTGGTAGAAGGTAAAATAACAAACAAGGAACTTATAATAAAAAGTAATCTTACTTTGAACGTACTTAATTCTGGGCTGAGCCCCGGTGGCGTAGTGGTTGTGCACGGGACTGTGGCCCACTGGGTTTGAGGTTCAATTCCAGCTCCCAGGAGCAAAGGCTGGGCCTCCTACTCCCACCACCTGAGGGCAGTGATGCCTGAAAAAAAACAAAGAAAAAAAAAGTACTTAATTCTGAAAGCTGAAAAGTTGTTGCAGTGCTTTAAGCCAAGGTTTAATATAATTACTGTATAAACCCAAGTGTAAAACGACCCGAATATCATCTGAGACACCTAATTTTACCCCAAAATTGCATTTAAACTGTGCTGAAAAACTCGCCTTATACACGAATAGATATGTAGGTATTTGTTTTAGGACGATGGCTGAATCATGGTGAAAAACTTGAGAGCCTAACCTGAGCAGGCCACAAAACATTCTTAAAAAAAACACATATTTGAAATAATGTAGTAAACCCTTGCTCCAATTTAAAACCATTTATTCTTCTTGGATTATTCTTGAAAATCCACTGTTGTACTTGTTGCTTTCTACTTTTCCTTGGGTTGATGATTATTTATCTTGATGTAGGTTAAGAAGAACACTTTGTAGGACTATTACCCACTCCAAGGGATATGTATTTGATCAGAGATGTTTTCATTACAGCTTTCACACCCCCCACCCACATCCAACCAGTTCTGAGTGATGGAAGCAGAAAGAAATGCTTTGGCTCTGGTTTAGAATAAGTTCAAATGTTTGCTTCTTTATTATAGAATTTATGTTGTTGTTGTTTCCTTCTACCATGTTATAAATCCTTCTTGGGCTGGGAACCACTACCAAACCTTTCGGTATTTAAGCTGTTCAGCAGTAAACCGATGAAATCAGGCCATCATGGGCCAGTTCCACATTTGAAGTATTTGTTTTAGATTAGCGAAAGATTACTTTTTAAGATTAAAGAGAACTGTACATATATCTTTAAATGTATACAAAATCCTCTATTGAGAATTTCAGAAGATTCATGTGAAATAATTGGTAGGCAGAGGTGGAAGAATTTTCTTAATTTACTTAATAAAAGAAAAACTATCACGAAGAAAGTATGGAAATTAACCCATTATTCAAAACAGCTCCAGAACACATCCAATATCTCACATTTGAGGAACTTCTTAATTTGACTTTTGTAACACCATACATGTTAAAATGCTTATTTAGTTTTCAATAAAACCATGTGAAAAGAAACAAAAGCAATATACTCAATATACTCAGTATGGACAAATGGAGTAGGGAGATATCATTCATGTGTAATATAAAATCTGCTGCTGTATACAAAGAGAGAACAGCATTCAATTGGCTGCTCTGCCTAACTCAAAAGCCTACGTGGGCCACAACTCAGACAAGTGGGCATTTGATGAACTGGAATAGATGTATCACGCTGGACACCTTCCTGTTTAAAATGTCCTTGTTGCTGACCCCTTAAGGGCACCCTTTATTATACGAACAAAATTGCATCTGCCTTGAAGAGCAACAGAGGATTCTCAGCATGAAAATTAATTTTATTTTTAATTAAGAGCTATTCATGTGATCGGGCTCACATTGCACCCTGTCAGCACACTATGTTACTACCTTCTACATAAACAGGCATTTCTCCCCAAATAGTTCCTTTCTAGCAAAGATATATTTTACATAATGCCTATTGTGTTATGCATGTCTAACACATTTCCTGAACATCATATTCTTATGTTTCATTCAAAAGGGTCTGGGGAGAATAATATTTTGGCACTTAGACAAAAGTTTAAATAATAATTCTCAGCATTAGAAAAGTGGATACCAATTTTAACTAAACATTAGAATCACCTGGAGAGCACATTTTTAAAAATTCCAATGCCCATGTCACATCCACTGGTGCCTTTTTTTAAAGTATCCCAAGAAATGCTAGAATCCTGTCAGATTTCAGAACCATAGTAACAGAAGATTCTTTGAAGCTTTGTAAGTTCTAAGGGGGAAAGTTTGAAGTACAGCATTTGAGAAATGTTTTCTTTGTGGCACATTTAATTTGTGGTTCTTAAAAAAAAAAACATGTATAAGACTATAAAACTTACTGTCCCAAATCACCTTAAACCTAAATCAATTTTAACAACAACTTATGAAAGCATTGTAAGTAATACACATCTGTTCAATGAACAAAAGCATTCCTCAAGCAGAATAGAATTGAACAGGAGCGCATGATTTAGGGTTAAGGTTTCCTCATTTGTATAGACTCCTTCCAAGGTCCTGGGAGAGACCCTGACAATGTGCTCACTTGTCCGCATATGTAAATGAAATCTGCAATAACTGAGCAATATAACCACTTGTGTGCTTTCCTTTCTGACTTTCTCATGACGTTTCTTCTTGTGCTCCATGATGTTGGGTAGTATGAGTACTCAGGGGTATGCTTAGAATCCAACAATGGGGAGATCTGAGTTGGAGATACATTTCACCTGAATTTTGTCAACTGTACGTATCTCTGTTTGTTTGTTTGTTTATCATTTTTGTTATTTACTACTTTCCTGGTATTGAATTGATTTGCAGGAAGATTCCGATAACCTACTGTGCTGACTCATTTAGAACAGTGACATCAAATGTCAAGACCAACAACAATAACAACAAAAACCATCAATGGCATTGACAAAACCTGTTAATGAATGTCAGACACTCTAGGAGAATTTATGATTAATCACTGCATACAAAATCTTAAAATTATCTGAAAATTTACAACTCATCTAAAAGAGAATCTTACTATAAAATGTTTCCAATTCAACACAACACTCCCAAAATATGTGAGGGGAAAAAATGTCATATGCATGTGTAATTATGCTGGTTAATTTAATGTGCCAACTTGACTATGTTACAGTTCCCAGTTATTTGGGCAAACATTAACGCAGGTATTGTTGAAGTTGATCATCTTAAAATGAAGCATTTGACACTCCATAATGTCAATGGACCTCATTTAATCAGTTAAAGTCTTTAAGACCAAATCTAGAGCTGCCCACTGGAAAATGATTCTATCTTAAAACTGTAATTACATATCATTCCAGAATCCCCAGCCCATAACCTGGCATGCAGATTTCAGAAGCAAGACTCCTGGAGTTCCTAGCCTATCACCTGACCTTTTGACATTGGACTTATCGACCCCCATGATTGTGTGGCCCGATTCCCTAAAGTCTGCCATTGATATATCTCTAGCCTTGGTGGTGTAGGGCTTATGTGGTGCATTGCTAACCACATGGTCAGCAGATCAAAATCACCAGCTGCTCACCCTGAAAGAGAAAGACTGGGCAGTCTGTCTCCATAAAGATTCATGGGAAACTCACAGGGGGATTTGCCCCTGTTCTGAGTGCGATTGCCTTGGTGGCAGCGAATTTGTTGGAGTTCTGCTGCCATAACTGGTTAGACATTGAGCTCTTCACCACATGGTCTGCAGTTAAAACCCACAAGCCACTCCATGGAAGAAAGATGGAGCTTTTCCTTAAGGAATATAGCCAATGACATTGAATTATGCATGTGGCGCTGACGAATTGGAGTATGTTTTGTTGTGGATATTTTCCACCACAATTAAAAATATATATACTTAAACAAATAACAAAAGTATAAGGAAGAAGAAAATGCTATAAAAATTGACTGTGGCAAAGATTGTGTCACTCTTCTTGATACGATAGTACTGAATCATATAATATGTGCATGAAGTGGCAATAAAATCGTTAAAAATCAAACAAACAAAAAAAGACTTGCTGCCCCAGAAATTCACACTCTGTCCTGTCATGTTGCTGTCCATCAGAATTGACTCCATGGCAGTCAGTTTGGTTTGATTTGGGCTGTATCTTTGTATCTTACTTGTTCTATTGCTCTGGAGAATCATTAGTAGACAGTCAGAAAGTTAATTATATTCTTTCCCCCATGAGTTTTATGATGCTTGTGAACGGCAGCAAGTTTTTTTTTAATTGCCTTAATTTATTGGGGTTTTATCTAATTTTAAATAAATACTCATTTTTATGCATTCCTGTATTTGTAATTATGTGTTTGGGGTTTTTATTTTACCCTGAAGAAGCTACCATCTCCATCAGAATTTATCCTTGCCTCAGGAATCTCACAAGTTTTAGCCCATAAAGACACATTTGAGAAATGAAGCAAATGCTTAAGATTTCACAAGTCTCCAAAATTAAAGCATTAGGTTTCCAGGGAAAAGAAAACAAAGAGTGGGAGACAGATCTGATGATCAGTGGGAACAGAATAAAAGTACAAGGACATTTTGATGTGAAATTATGAGGGTCTACACTATTAAAACCAACACTTGGCTTGGTTCATGGCTATGAAGCCAGTCCCTAACCAGTGACAACTCTATGTATAACCTACAGAAGACTTCCTTGTCTTGTGGCATCCCAATGATCGATTTCAGATGGAATATCTGTGGTGCATCATGCTTTCATTAGCTGATTTCCAAAACGAGATCACCATGTCTTTTCTCCTAGTCTTTTTTATGCTGAAACCTGTGTCACATCACAAGCCTACCCTGAGGGGTGAGCAGTGGCCATACATGAGGTGTATTTAGCCAGGAGCTGAATCAAAGTCTCCCATATAGGAGGTGATAATTCTACCACTTGCCACTACCCACAAAGATTTATATATATATACAATGTTTTATAGTTTATGAAATTAATATTTTAGTTGCCTCATGAATATATTGAGTCCACAACAGACTTAAGTATACCAGGTAAACAAACCAGGGAGAGAAAACAACAAATTATGTAATGCAAGTGTTTCTGCCTTTTATGCCAGTTCCTAAACACAAACAAGGCCCCCAAGTGATGTGGTGAGGAAGACCCAATCTGCTGATGATCCCCATTGTCATTTCCACAGGATTTTTCCTACTGTGAGTGTCTTCTTATGTTGAGTATGAGTCTTACATTTAAAGGCACATGACTGGTCATACCACATGGAAACTAAAGAGACACCACACTGTCATCTGTCCATACTGGAAGAAATTTTACCCATATTCAGTTTTGCCCCTTGTTCTCACTTTTCAACCTGAAAATGTCCAGTATGCAGCACATTTGAAAGACTATTACAATGAAACAGCATTTATTCAGTAGCTATAACAAATGTTTGCATTTTCTATATTTGCTTTGTTTATCTATATATCTATATTTTAAGAAATAGTTACTAATTGGACTTTATTTTGAAAGCTTTCAAATGCAGCTTCTGAAGTATTACAAGAGGTTTTTTTGTATTGCCATGATACCATCATCATACCTGACCAAAGTAATAGTTCTTCTCCAATATGACCAACACAACATATATTATGATTCTCTCAGCTGTCCTTAACATAACTCTTACAGCTAATTCTTTTTCCCCTCAAAACCAAGAAGAATTCAAGTCTCATTTATTGCTTTGAGTATGTCTCTTACTTTGTTTTTCACACATTTCCTTCAATGTGTCTCTTACATTGTTTTTTTTCCCCATAATATCGACTGCTTCTATTTGACCATAAGAGATAGAAGATACTCTGGTTATCTTGATAGAAGATACCCTTCATCCTGAATTTATCTGGTGGTTTCTTTCTGGCTAATTAATTTTCCCCCTTATCCTATAGTTTTTCTGAAACTAGGAGATTAGATCTATATATTTGATTAGATGCAAGAGAACATCATAGGTGATTCAAAGTATTTATTTTTCAATATCATGTCTTTATAAGATGCAAATTTACTGTACAATTTTGATTCATCTGTAATAGATCCCTGGAACTGAGGAAATCAGGAATTTTTCACTTTGCAAATAAAGATAACCAAAACTGGGATGAATAAATAACTTGCTTAAAGACTCACAGGATGAGCATAACATAATTCTAAGTTTGTTTATCATTCTTATACAATCAAAATGGCTATTCTTCTGAAACTTAAGAGAATATATTAGCAGAAACAGATATTGATATTTTATTTATCCATACATAATAAAACAGATGGGAAATCCAATTAAATTTAAGACATAAACTCATATTTCTATATTTGTGAACTGTGGACATCACACTACTAATGGTGTGTCAAGGAAGGATCTAGTTTGTCAGACTTCAGTGGAGTCAGAACCTGTGAATTATCCTAGGCAGCAACTTTTCTCTCTTATTTCTTTGAACAAGTCTGGATGACTCTATCTGGGTCTTCTTCTCTTTAAAGACACTGTCACACTCATCCAAGCTGCCACACTCTTTCATCCGGCAATTCCAGGGCTCCTAGCAGGTCTTCCAGCTTTAGCATCTACTCTTGGTACCCTTCAAAGGTTCTTCACAGAATTAGAAGAGGAATCTCTTTTAACAAGCAACTAGCCATGGTAAATTTCATCACGCTGCTGCCTATACTTTCCTTACACCTCAAGAGTCTTTGAGAGCTTCCTGTGGGGTTACTGGCCCTGAAGCCCAAATGTGTTAATAGAGCCAAGGAGGCTTAGCATCTTCTAATGTCTCCTCTTCCTATTGATTTTATAAACTCTTCTCTTTCAGTATTTTGCTCAATTGTCTGCCCTTCTTCTAGTTAATTTAAAATGGCATCACTTTCTATTCTGTCATTTAAATTGCTCTATCTAGAATAGTGTTCGATCAGATCTTTCTGCCACACAGCCCCCTAGCTCCATCAACTTTGGCTAGCTACTTTTTGTTCCTGCTTCAATTCTTGGGTCAAATGTCTCCTCCTCAGGAAAACATTTTCTGTAAACACAGATTTTTGCGAGCCCAGGTGAAGCTTTCAGTTATGGACTGTGCCCAATGACCAGTGTTTCATTTCCCTGGATCTCACCATCATCTGGAAGTTTTGTTTAGCTATGTTTCTACCCTCACCAGGCAGAAAACTCCATGAACTTCAAGATTGATTTTGGTCCCACTTTTCCTCTAGAAGGGACTTGCAAACTAACTTGCTGCTAAATCAAAAATGCTCTTTTAAACAATTGATGGAGCTTGCATGTCTAGAGGCTGAAGATTGGCTACAGAAAGTCAGGCAAATGTGAAGATGACTATGGTATAACATGGGAAGGCTGCATCCTTTATGGAAGGCTTCCATGTTTTCAGGACAAATGCAATAAGAGAAACATGAAATATGAAAAAACTTAGTGTATGCTGAGGGTTGATTATGTGTCCGGTGCCGTATGGGTTATTTTCATGGATGATATATTGGTTTCCTAGGGAATGCCAAAGCACAGTTATAATATGGGTGGCTTGTAAGAACAGATATTTACTTTTTTACAGTTCTGATGCCTAGGAGTCCAATGCCAGTGGGTTGACTGTGCTGATTTCTTCTGGAGAGTCTTTCCACGTCTCGCTCCTCAATTCTGACATCTCCCAGAATTCCTTGGTTTGCTGTGGTAGCATCATGTAAGCCTTCCTTTGTTCCCATGTCTCTTTTATAGGATACCTTTGGTTTAAAACATGCCCCACTCTAATAAAACTTCATGTTAATTAACAAGTCCTTCAAAGGAGTCATTTCCAAATAAGGTCACATACAAAGGTACAGAGGATAGGATTTCAAAAAAGCTTTTGTTGGGAACACAATTCAACCCATAACAGATGATCTCGGTAGATCTGCACAGTTTTGTGTTGAGTGCATAATGGTCTCTGTTTTATTTATGAGGAAGCCAATGTTTAGAGAAGTTATGGTAGAAGCCAACAATGTCAAGTCAGAGTGTGATGGAGCAGAATTTAAACCCAGCTCTTTCGCTCTTGAAAATTCTGATATCTGTTCATTGAATTCTTCTGCTATTCATTGGTCTTGAGTCAGCCCCAACTCATGGTGACCCCATGGACTACAGAACGAATGCTGCCTGGCTCCACTGATTAGTTGTAGGTAGGAGTATGGTGATTCATAGACTTTTTATTGGCTGATTTTTCAGAAGCAGGCCTCTAAGCTTTCCTAATCATTCTAAGTCTGAAAGGTCTGCTGAAACCTGTTTGCCATCTTAGGACCATGAAAATCTGCACAAATTGTGGTGAGGCACATTGGCCACGAATCCAGCATAAACCTCCCAAAAGAAAGTGGGGAATTCACTCACTGGCTTTTCCACTATACTATTTCCTAATTGCAAGCCAACACCTTGGATACCACTTTGTACAGGGTACCACTGCTCTTATCCTTCACTGCACTTGACATGGCTCAAGACACCCAACTCTTTGGAAGAGCAGTTGCAAATTATCTTCTTTGGTCTCAACGATCAGCATGTGATTAGTAAAGCAGAAATTCCTTCTTTCCAGGAAAAGGTTGGAAGGATTCCTTGACCTACCTGGGCAGCTAATGGACAGGTTTCAGTGTTTCAAATTACACAAGCAAAGGGAGCCAGATCATTGTGTGTGTTTCAGTGTTATTCTGGGCATCAGTTCATTTTGCATCTTGGATAAAATGAGTGAGAGAATGAGACAGACAGACCCCCAGCTCCAGCCCCACCCCTACTCTACCCTCCCACCCCCAATTTGAGAGTGTGGAGAGAGAAGAAAGAGCAAAGCATGTATTCATTTTCCATTTAAAGACTTTCATTCAGGAACCTCTACCTTTCTGATTAGTATTAACTATTTCTAATTTGAAAATTATCCAGCTGAGAGGCAAGGGTCAAGACGAAAGCTGTATTGCATACTTATTTGAAGAGCCTTTGCATTCTCAGGAGAGAATATTTTGGTGTTGTTGTTTATATGCCCTAAGGTTTATTGCTTGTGAAATGCAAACCAAGTCTACACACTCACACTTTTTAATGACTTCCTTATTTTTCTCACTTGTCAATGTGAGTTTAAAATGTTCTTATGTGTGATACAGCTTAGCCTCACCCTGCTTTCCAAAAAGGATTATTCTAAGAAGAAAACATACTAAATAGACCAATTTTTCTGGTATTGGTTTTGCCTCATGGATGGTACATTCTGCTGAACAACAGAAATACAAATAAGAAAACAGTGTTGTTGCTGTTTTTAGATGTTGTCCAGTCAGTTCAGAGAAACAGGGACCCTATGGACAACAGAAAAAAATCAAACAAACAACAACAACAAAAAATACAAGGACCTGTCTAGTCCTGTGCGGCTTGCAGCCACCTAATCTGGTATCAATTTAAGGATTGACAGTGTAGGGGTGGAGTCTAGCCTGTCAAGCTGGAGATAGCAAATGAGACTTTTGTGTGGGCATGACCTTCTCCTGAGAATTCCAGGAAATACGGTAATTCCTTCTTGGAGGCGGAGATGCTGTCTCTCTTAGTCCACTTCTTGGAGACTTCCTACTGACAATACTCTCTTGGAGATACTATACTGACAAGACACAAGGCCGACTCCCTGTGAGACATCCCAGAGGAGAAGCCCCATGGACCTACCCTGATGGAAGCAGACCTCTGAAGCTGAAGGAGTCACTGGGAGACCCCTGCCAGTGCTCAGATGTTTCCAACGCCGCTGGATCCAAAGGCATTCTCCTCATCTGATTTGTGATCATTTGCAGTCTGCACCATTGCATGCGTTTCGTGAAGCTGAAGATGACTTTATAGACTGGTATCAGACGTATGGGCTAATATCTGACTTACCACCTTGGACTGAACTGGGCTGGGATGTTTTCTCAATGTTCAATTGCTTTTATATATAAAACTCTTTCTTATACATATATAAATGTCTATGAATGTCTCTCAATGTCTCTCAAGTCTACTCAGACTAACACATGTGCCAACTCACAATGGTTGTTATGTTTGAACCCACTGTTGCAGCCACTTGTCAATCCATCTCATCAAGGACCTTCCTCTGTTTCACTGTTTTTCTACTGTAACAAACATAATGTCCTTTTCCAGGGATCGGAAATATCTCTTCTCTCAGCATGTCCAGAATACATGAGATGAAGTCTTGTTGTGCTAACATCTATGGAAATTTCTGGCTGTACTCCTACCAGGAAAGATTTGCTTGTTCTCTTGGCAGCCCATGGTACTCACTATTCTTTGCCAGCACTACTATGTGAATGCATCAGTTCTTTTCAGTCTTGCTAAGTCAACATTCAACTTCACATTCATATGAGTTCATTGAAAATAGCACGGCAAGAGTCAGGTACACCTTCATCCTCAAAGTAACATCCTTGCTCTGCAACAAGAAGTATTTCGCAGCAGATTTACTCCAAATGCAAGGCATCATTTGTTCTCTGCATTACTGCTTCCATGACCATTGTTACAAACAAGATAAAATCATTAGGCACATTGTTGGCAGTGGAATGCCAGTTACCTGCAAGGAATGTAAGAATTCTACCTGTGAATCACCATTGCTCTTCCCTGAATTAAAAATTCATATGCCAATCACATATATATCAGAGTAGAACTGTGCTCTGTCACATTTTCAATGGCTTACTTTTCATGTCACCATGCCTTCTTTTTTTGCCAGGGAGTGTGTGTGTGGCGTGGGGAGGGTGGTGGTGGTATACCTTTAAGTGTATTAAGGATCCTCGGTGGGTTGCAAATTGGGCTACAAAGCACAACGCCAGCAGTATAACATGACTAGCTGCTCTGAGTGAGAAAGTTGAGGCTCTCCACCTTCATAAAGACCCTGTGTTGGTCTGGGTAGACTAGAGAAACAAATTCATGGAGACACTCATATGTATATAAGGGAGGGGTTTACATCCAAGAGTAATTGAACATTATAAAAAACATCCCAAACCAACCTAGTCCAAGCTCATAGGTCCCAAATTAGCCCCTATGTCTGATATCAGTCTATAAAATCCTCTTCAGACTCAAAGCACATGAAATGACACAGGATACAGGATGATCACAGGTCAGTGGCTAGAAAGTCTTTGGATCCAGTGGCTTATAAGCATCTCAGCACTGGCAGGGGTCTTTGTGTGGCTTCTCCAGTTCCCAGGACTGCATCAGGGTAGGTCCACGTGACTTCTCCTTAAGGATGTCTCACGGGAAGTCAACCTTGTCACTAGAGAGTCTACAAGGGAGTGAACCGAGAGAGACAGTACCTCCCATCTCCAAGACGGAATGCCAGATTTCCCAGAATTCTCAGAAGAAGGCCATGCCCACACAGAAGCCTCATTGGCTATGATCTGACTGACAGGCTAGACTGCACCTCTATACTCTTAATCCTCAACTTGACAAACGGTCATACATTGACCGCAGACCCTTTACTAGATGCCATGGTGTTGATGCTGACCTGAGGGCCTGCGAATCCACAGGGGAAGTTCTACTCTGTCCCACACAATTGCTAGAAACCAGAATAGACGTTATGGCAGCAAGTGACTTTAGAGGGACTTGAATCTCCAGTTTTTAGGTTAGCAGCTGAGTCCATTAACTGTATCCCACAGGGGCTCTGCGCCAACAGTACTTTGGAAATCTTTGGATCATGGGAGAGAGAATGAGAGCACCAGACTCAGACCATGTGCCCCACCCAAAGGACTGTGGTGTTTTCATGAGCACCCAACAGGGGTGAATTTCTGGATTTAGATTCCACCACCACCACCACACCAAAAAATAAGGTTTTTTTCTTTCTTTTTGTGTCCTGTATACATATTCAGGAGCAAGTGGTTGAGGGGACATTCATCATCTTCTGTTAAAGCCTTAGGAAGGGAAGGAGTGGGTGCAGCAACCCAGGAGACAGGTTAAACTACATGCTAGACAAGAGAATGTGAGAGGCACGAGCAGTGGTGGGGAGCGGGGATGACCTAACAGCTCCTTTCCAGCCCTCATTTCTCTGCTTCCCCCTAATCTGTGGTGCCTCTCTGCTCCCTGCTGTGTGCATCTGCTGTCTGTCTCACACTCACACCCCCTCCCTTTGCAGAGGATGATACAAACCCCCAGTCTCCCACCCCCCCACCGATTCCCCCATGAGGCTGCCATCATCCCCCGCTGTGTGCATCCACCATGCCTTCCTCTCTCCCCTCCTGCTGTTCCCCTGTCCACCATCACTTCCTCTTCCCCTGACTCCTTTCCCATCGGCTTAGTCTGTTTCTTTTGTCACCATCTCAAAACACTCCACATGCAGGTCCTTCTTCCTTCCAACCCAGAGTCTGCCATCAGGACTGCTCCTTTCTTTCTTCCTAGCTTCTTTCTCCTTACCTCTTCATGCCCCATGCCCACGTGCAAGCATCTGTGCCCCAATACTTCCTCAGCCCACATATTCACCAAACATGCCAGGGAAAAGCCAATGGAAACGAACAGCGATTCTCTCACCAAGAGCTCTCTAAAAATGCAACTCTGTTCACACTTGCCCTCTCTGCTTGCTGGCATGTCTCTCGCAGAGCACGGATTTCCAGAGATGATGCAGGTCACGCAGCCCTAGTCCTGGATGCTCGGTGAAGCCAATCAATATTTTTAAAAAAAGAAAAAGAAAAGAGAAACGGAAAATAAAAAAAGAAACAGCACCCACAATACAGGTGGCACTGGCATCTAAGACTCTCCAGCTACACTCCTGTACACGTGTACACATTGAGCTTCCCATTCTTTGTCTCACTGCGCCAACAAAAGTACCATTAGGCAGATTTCATTGTGTTTCTCACACTCCTTTGCCTGTGAGAGAATGAGATGGCTTTCAAAGGGGCCATCCTTGCCACTATAGTCACTCTCCCATGGACCCACCAGACAACCATAAAACCACGGGTGTATTCATACAGAGTTTTCAGAACATTTGCACTCGTTATGCCCATAAAAACCGGTAAAGGATCCAGAAGGGAAAACAAAACCAACCTTAATTGACTCCTACAACTAAAAGAAAGTTTTTAAAACCCAGACAAACACAAAGCCAAATACTCTCACGTCAAGACAACTCGGACTCTTAGCAACCCTCTCTGGACTGTTCTGTCGCTCTAGATCTGCATCCCAGCAAAGGGCCTCATCACACCCCTGCAGTGAGCGGTGGATGTGAATGGGCATCCTGGCTGTTGGCAGTCTACAGTCTCATTCACAGAGCCCCCAAGGCACTCAACAAAACCCCTGAGAGGAGACTCGCTTCTGACTCATAACCACCTCATGGGCTAGAGTAGAATGCCACCTTGGGGTCTCCTGAACTATAATATCTTCTCCCATAAAACATTTGGAGGGTGGAAACCATTAACCTTTCAATCAGCTGTTGAATGCTTACCTGCTGAAATGTTTGTACAATCATAAGCAAAAACAAACACCCAGACCCACTGCAAATGTTTTGATTCCAATTTCTCCAGGCCCCCAAACAGTTTCCTAGACTGGAAATATTTACAAACACAGACAACCTCACCATTTTCCTGTGGGGGATCTGGTGGCTTTGAACCATAGACCTACCTTGTGGTATGCAATTGCAGTCTAATTCACGTGGGATCACATGAATCGTCAAGCCAGTCTGAGATGAGAAAATTAGGACTCTTGGAGGTTGAAAAAGCCAGATTTATTGGCTTATTCATTCAGGAACCATTCGTTGAGCCTTGACTCAAAGCCAGATATATTCAGGGGTCCTCAAACAATGGCCTACAGGCCACATGCGGCCCACCAAGGACATTTATCTGGCCTAGGTGTCTCTGCCACCTCTGCTGTCCTGCTTAGCAGCCAACTCATCCCCGGCCCGCAGTGAATTTGTTCATAGCTTTGCTTTTGTTTTATGAAAACTATCGTCCAGCCCTCCAACAGTCTGAGGGACAGTGAACTGGTCCCCTGTTTAAAAAGTTTGAGGACCCCCGTACCTAGCCTCTGACTCTGCCTGAATCTGAACACTATGGGTCTCCAAGTCAGGAGGCTCCTTCTCCCCTAGGTGATCACAAATCAAAAGATGGCTTACGGAGATGCACAGGCTGCATTGGCAGCCCCGGCAAGAGACGAGAAACCCACAATCACCCTTCTTGGTGCCCCAGAAACCAAGCACAAAGCAGCAGGAAGACAATAGCTAAACATGTATCATGACTATCGAAGCATTTGTCAGAAATTCCTCTTTGGAATGTCCTGCCATCTGTTGGAGGAGGTAAAGCCTCTTTCATTAAAAAAAATCCCTTTTTATAAGCCCATCAGAGGAGAAACTCGTTCTATCCATGACTCGGGGTCACAATACCACGCAGATTCAAATACTTGACATGCCTCTTTAGCCATTGGTCCCTTTGCCCCCTGGGAAGCCATGTTTTGGCTCCCTCAAGGGCAACACATTATCCCCAATAATGCTTCCTGTTAGAGCACAAGCAGCCTCTGTCTGTGTCTTCCACTTCCCAGTGGGTATGCCTGTCCTTTCTCTTCTGCTTTGGGAGGGGGGCGGGCACTGGGAGGGTACAATGACTGAGATAGCTGTCTTTCTATTAGGAGGAAGGATATGCCCCCTCAGCTGGGAAGAGCAAGGTGAGCAGGTTGTTCTACTTTAACTGCTCTGGAAACACAGAGACTGGGCTGTGGTGAGAGCTGTCACCAACCCCTGCAAGCACAAACACTACTGAACAGAGGCGACAGCTTTTGGCTCCTATCAAGAAGCTACTTATAACTGTTAATGTGGGGCAAGGTAATGAAGGGAGGCCAGGAAGCACTCAGAAAGTGATAATAGGGAAATTATGACATCTGTGGCCCTTCTCGGTCTCCAGTCAATAAAGCGCACAACCTAAATAACTTCCCCTTTGCCGAGAACTGATAGAAACAGGGCTGCTCCTGGGAAGGGGAGAAGTCTGAAAATAATGGAAAGGAATTTAGATTCCAGTCAAACTCAAGTCAACCTGCCATTCTCTTCCCTTACCTGAACTAGCATGCCACGGAATGCAGCCATTTCACAGTCCCCATATTGCCTGTACTCACCTGTTTCTGCAGCTCTTTTACAGCATGGCTGGATGCAGTGCTGTGTGTTTTTTCCTCTCAGACCTAACTTTAAAAGTGAGGGTTGCTCTCTTTAAAAACCACACTGCAAACGCTTGTCAGTGCTTTCTGAGAGTCTGTTTATATCTCCCCTTTCTGACCTAGCCCGAGAAGGCAGCAGTTTTCCTCTATTGTGAGAGAAAAGGAGTTTCTTAACTCAGGATAAGCGAGTTAAACACAGACAACAGTGAGAGCGTCTTTGGAGAGCACTAGGGGAAAGCCTTAGACTTTAACAAAATCTTTTCTTTTCTTTCTTATTTTTTTCAGTTTCAAGGAACTGAAATGAAAGCCCCTAGCACATTTTTCTTAAGAGCAAAATCCAATACAAAGGCTTAGGATGGGAGGAGTGAATCAGCCAATCATCTGAGCACGAACATGTGAAGCCTACTCTTTGTTACTACAGATCAAAACATGAGTAATACAGAGGGAGCAATGTCTGCCTTCGTGACATCCCTTCACATGCATCTTAGCAGCAGGTTTGCCGCATGAATGAGAAGCAGGATTGTTGTCATATCAGTTCTCACACAGTCATGTCTACATAGGTAACTAATCAGCCAACATAATCATAATATTTCTTTAACCACAATCTGAATTTTACTCAAATCCACCACAGAAGAGGAGGCAGCAAAGCTAAATTGAGGTAATGCCTTTGAAACAAAATTCCAATTTGGAGGGGTGGATGCTACAAACCAACAGGGGGCATCGCTGGAAGTAAGAGCTGAGCTTTGAACTGCAAGTGCACTGACTCTCCAATCGAATGTAATCCTCTCCAGAAAAACAGCCCAGCAAGCTAAGAAGGAGGCCCCTAGGTCAGGGACTTTATGTTATCATGTGCGCATCACACACCAGCACACATGCACACATGTACTTAGAAACTGTCGTAGCAAAGATGTGAGAATTTCTTAACAAAAGCTAACCAAACAAAATCTGTATGAAGGAAGGGTTAGCAGAG